>OU896719.1:31825199-32112326 GCA_918026855.4 Phaedon cochleariae
TTTTTTCCATATCCACTTGAAATATATTTTAACAACTGTCAAGAATACTGAACTTTTTGATATATTTCGTGTGCCCAAAGTGTATAATTTTTGAATATCAAAATACTGTTTCATTATTTTACGAAAAAGTGATGGAATGAATGCTTGCGTGTTGGTAGGCTGTTTTGTTGAATGAACAAACCGAAGTTTGTGGATGCAAAATGGTCGTTTTTGCTAGCCTCACACCACACACTTCGGTTTTGCGTTTTTGTTCGAACATACTTGTTACTTGTTCGACGACCAAAACAGCCCACCAACAACGCTGTCTATATGGGCTCCTTTACGGGATCCAGCAAGGCAGCAAGCGAACACATCAAGGCAGCTGACATCGTATTTCGTGTGGAGATCTAGTGAAATAGAGATGGGAGCGGAATCTCTGGTATTAAATAATGATATGCCAGCATATCTCATGTGTGATTTGATCAGCATCGCTGAAATCGAGCAGGATGAGCGATTTATTCAAATTAGCCGAAGGTGGCTGTGGCTATTTTGTCCTTAGAAACCAGGTGTTATCAATAAAGTGACATGAAATGAGTAAATGTACTTGATAATTATTTCGGAATATCATTTAATCCTTCTCATCATAAGTTGAATGAGGTTAACATATTTTTTTTGACAGTCATTGGAAATATATTGTATGTAACACGTGCTTATTATTCATAGGAATTGCCTACACGTGAAAAAAGTACCACTTAACAAACTTGTTCCATAATTAACTATTATAATAGACCTGCATCATTCGAAAAAATATTATATCTTCCCACAAAGCTGGTGTTATAAAACTACCATTGATGGTTAAAACGATCTGATTTTGAGTGACCTAACCTTTCTTCAACACATAACCTTCAGTGATTTTTCATTAATTAATAAGATGTAAATGGGAAGCAATTATTGTTATTTCGTAACAAAGCAGTACACAGGATGAAATAAAAATAAGATTTGATCCGCTGTCAACACCAGCCAACTAAATTTTTACGTCGTAGTATTATGGATATAATTACCTGGGTAATTACTTCCAGTATAGATAGTTAAGAAATACCTCGAGAAATACCTTGGGAATTTTGTAAATGCCATGAATCGCCTCTGAACCCAAACCAATATATTTTTTTGAATTGACTCGGCCATTACTTGATACTTGATAGATTTTCACAAAATTCTCAATAAAATGACATGTTTCGCTATCACAGTAGCTTCATCATGATTCGAAAAAGATCTACAGGGTGATTATTATTTATCCTCCACAAAAAAAACTAATCACTAAATCCAGGCCTGAAAATAGAATGATATTTTGATGGCCATTGAGCTGAAGCATGGAAAATATAAGTCTCACTTTTATCCGTAAAATTCATGGGTTGCGAAGTATTAACTCCTAAATGAATACATTTTTTGCCAAATTTTCGTTTTTTCATTAAATTCAGTTTTTTTCAAACTACAGTGAAAGTGTGAGAAAAATTTGGAATATTTTATTTTTGATGGTTTGTGACCTTCGAAAATTCCCTGTCATAGTTTACAAAAACGATATACAGGATGAACTTTTTGCTATAAACTAAACTATCAAAATTCCTCAAAAGAATGGTCCTGGATTTTCCGTATTCTGGATGAGTCAGTCGATACGAGGGTAGTAGCGGATTTTGCCAAATCTCATAATTCACCCTATATATTGAAAAAGAAGTGAAGAAGACACTTTCTGATAGGCATTAGGTATTCCCCTCAGGGGCCTCTATTCGTGATTGGAGTATGTACAGTTCCTCATGACTCACCCTGTATATAATGTTGGAATTCCATGTTTGATTAATGTCAATTTGTAACCGGAGGTTTTCTATAAATGTCATGGAACCCAGTCCAATATAACCTTCACCTGAATCTGAAGCTAGTGGCGATATATGTAATCTTATTGGCATTGAATACCGGAAAATATTATTTGAATTGTTTAATTTTCCTAAATCAATATTCAATACCTACCCTCGATGATATAGTTCCGATTTCAACCATCTTAATTGAAATACTGTCTGTAGGTTAATTTAATTTTTCCACTCATCTTTCAGTATTTGACTGTTTCAAATGAGAAATAATGTTCTACTTCTCATTTGTTTTGTGTTCCTGGCTATTTGCGGTGCCAAATTCACCAGATCTGATGTTTCTTAAACAACAATTAGTAAGGTTGGCTTTCTACCCCATAAAAATCACCATTAAACAAGAATTTCACTAAAATATAAATAATAGTACCTAAATGCCAATACATGAGGCAATTCATTTCAACATTCTATCAGGGTATTTAGTTTTGAATGGAACATCACGTATATCTGAATGCTACCCATGAGTACTTTTTTATTTCAAATGAATAAAAAATAAATGACCAACCAGTATAATGCTTGATAATTACATTCAAATGACCACAGAAGTAATTATATTTTCTTTCGAATAGATTCAGGTCAACATCCACGTTTTATTCAATCAATCATGAATTACGTAAATTCACAAATTGCTCACAATAAATAATAATGGATTTTTTTGCGACATTTGATCTTGATCAATAATGCGATAAAGGTCAGGTTGAAATGAAAATACATTCTAATGGTTGTACTCAATGTTTCTTCTTAATTGAGAAAGATCTTTTTTTGTAACAAAACATCAAAGTCCAACTACCGATGCATTTATGATCGCATGGAGACCAATAAAAATTTTCATGGACAATTTCAATTATGAATTCATTGATGTATCAGGTTCGTCTGATGAAAGGTTAATTGAATGCCCAGAAGTAAAATAAATGGAGATTAATTCGAAAGCGGAGATGTATGCATAAGTATACTGGGTGTAGATAAATATAAGTAAGAGAATTTGTCTTTCACCGACCACTCCGAATTTTGGAATTATGAAAGCTATGTATACAGAGGGTGATATAATATACAATACATACGTATAAAATTCAATATTCTCAACCTCAACACGCTGTACCTCGAAAATTAAACTACAAAACATACCTACAATAAGTTTATTTGGACTTTTCTTTTTATTTTTTGCCAGTACAATCGCGCGTAGCAAAGGACCCCGCACGAAAACACGGTAAATTGGCTCTCGGTCGAATTGGCTGAAATGTAACTATGTTATTGTGGGATGGCTCATTATGAAAATATGTGAGTTTGAAATGTTTTGTATGTTTAGTTTCTGAGATATAAGCCTACAAAGTTCGTAAAAACGTCGTATCGGGGTAGGATTGACGAAGAAAAAAACTGTTTTTTTAGTATAAATAAGACAAAATAAGCTAGAAAATGTATTGATCGGACCTCAAATACATGTCTAGTTATGATCACATGAATTATAGTGAATCAGGGTGTATACGAGGCACGGTCAAAAAATTCATTTTTCGGAAAAAAAATTCGTGCACTATTCCAGAACCAACAAGTTATATTTTGGTGGGATATTATAGTTTCAGTCTATTGTAGGCTTCGAAAACGTATTTTGATTCTTGATAACTATCTCTGTTCGAAATATGAATTTTTAGAATTTTATGTTATTCCCCTTTTTGAAAACAATTAAAAGCTTGTTTTTGATCACAAAGAAAGGAATTGATTGATACTGTTGATTGAATGAAAGCTGAGGAAACTTACTAGCGTATTCAGTTGTTCAATATTGCCTTTCATTTAGATACAGGGTGTGTTAGATTTTGTTGAAGATTATTTAACATGTTTCAATTGAATATCTCGAAAACAGTTCCGTTAATTTGGATCTCATTTTACACACACTATTTTGAATATGTTGACTATCATATGCAAAAAGTTTTTCAATTTTTAATGTTTCGTTTTCGATTGCCAATAATTTTTTAAATCCACCGCTGATGGCAGTGCAGACGCGTCGTAAGAATCGATGTAATTCTTGACTTTTACACTCATCAATGTTCAGTAAATTATCTGACAATGTCACTATTTTTTTCATACAATATACAAAGCGTATTGAAACAAATAAATATAACTAAAATAGATAATATTCCTCAACATTCTCCAATACTGATAGATGTAATGCACTAACTGAAATGCCCTGTATTGTTTTTTCACTTTACTTTTCAGACTATTACATGCGACTGCGAATCGACGCCCGCCTTCCAGTTGAAGAGCTTCCGGCAACGCGGCGACAAGGTCGAAACGTCACACTACCGCGTCGACGTCAACCGGTTTCGTGCGCGACTCAACGTCTTCTGCGTTTCGGAAAAATTGCAAGCTAGTGTCAAATGCGACGGTTGGCCGGAAATCAAGATAGCTTTGGCACCGGTCGGGCCGATCAAAAACAACTTGGACGAGACGCAGTTGCAGGAAGTCATCAGGTTAGGTTTTTCTTTCAGTCCAAAAGATGACAGTTTTTGGGTTATAGGCGAAAAAATAGGAGAAAGAATAGTTGTTTCGAATTCCAAAAGAATTTTCTGTGACAAACTTCAATTTTTTCTTTATTTCAGAGGATTTTTATTTTTCATACTCCCTTTTTGAATATTCGACAGATATAATTCAATATTCGTCGTGGCATATAGCCAGGAAAGTAGTTGTTTTCTGTTGAATAAACCGAGAATAGAGAATGCAAATTCCCAATGTATTTCTTTATAAATATATACATTTTTTTGTCATAAATATGTCCGAGAATATTCCTTTTCAAAACTTCAGATTCCTTATCCAGCATTCTAGAAAACATACAATATTAAAAATTGTCAAGTTCCCCAATTTTTTTTCAAGAAACCATACCTAATTTCTCTATTTCTCGTAATAGAGGAGGATACAAGTAAACACAAATAAACAGTGAAATAATTTTCTTTGCTGAAAACGACAGTAACGGATCCAAGTAATACACACAAGCAAATGAACTATTTAAACATAATATTCAGAGAAGTGGACAAAAAACGGCCAGTACTGTAACTTTTGAATTATTCGAGATAGGATTTTGAAAATTGGTGGCCAGCTAGTATACCAAATTGCCCATCAATTGACGAAATAATTTTTGCACTATCACTTCCGGAAGTACTGGAAATTACCCCAACTTTTGATTTTTAAAAGAGACACCCTGTATTGTGTTCCATAATCGGTTAGGGATTGTCACAACGAATTCATCGATACCGGGTTTGATAGGGTTATTTCGAACGATTACGCAGATATTCGCGTTCTAAGTTTCCATATGCTCAATGAGTGTGACAGAGAAAGAAGTTTTGATACTGCGAAGTCACACCCATATTGAGCATATGGAAACTTCGAACGCAAATATCTTTGTAATCGTTTGAAATAACCCTATCAAATCCGGTATCATTGAATTCGTCATGCTAATCCCTAACCGATTATGGAATACAATACAGGGTGTCCCATTGGAAAATCAAAAGTTGGGGTCGTTTCCGATGAAACTGGAAGTGATAGAAGAAAAATTGTTTCATCAATTAATGACCCAGCGAGCACAAAAACATCTCAGAGATATTAAAAGTACTAGATTTTGAGACATTGAACCTCCACTGCGATGTTCTGTTCACACATGAATATAACTATTATAGAACAGCCAATGTCCGCCGCAGGCGGCAATTATCGAGATGTCCTGGATATGTCACAAAACTACCTTCTCCCTAGTTCTTTTTAAAGCCTTTTCATGGACACAACAAAACATTTTCAACGCGTCTTGCGCACATTAAATCGCTGTAGAAAAAACATTTTCGAGGTACTTTTCTGAAGCCTTTTGTCAAAATGAACTTTTGCATTAGGATTCCATTTCCCTTGAATGAGAAAATGCATTAAAAATAGATTGAACATAAAAATATTTTCTTGATATGAAATTACCTTCTTAATCGGTTTCTGAGTAGTGCTTACTACACACAGACATATAATTGGAAATAGGTTTCCCAATTTTTGAAATGTTCTCCACAATGCATAATTTTGCAACTGCGGAGAAGCTGTGTATTGATAAATTCGTACTTTTATATATTGATTACACTGAGGCACCGAACAAAACATCTCTTATCTGATGGTCATTATTACAAACTAAATAAGTCTTCTAACACAATAAACTTCACCAAATTCCTTTCTGTTCGTTAGCAGCGTGATTTAAGCGTGACACGCTGCAAACGCGAATGCCAATTGCGAACAAGAAGAACAAAATCGAAAACAAATCAGAATTCATCGTATTGTGACGTAAGCATGAGACGTTGTGGTGGAGCAAACAAAGAAAGTGCACAAAAAAACAAAAACAATACTTTCAATATCCTTCTAAGACCTCTTTGGTCAGTGCATATTACGTCTCAAAATAACATCTTCATGCCAACATTTTCAAAACATCCCAAAACATCCCAGGGATGTGTGCTCGCTGGGTAGGTATGTCTTTTATTGTGTGTCGATTGTCAATTTTTTCGATATCTCTGAGGTTCGTAAAATCTGAATACTCTGTCCAACAGTAAACAATTTATTGACGTCCAAATCACAATTCTATACTCGAATTTCAACCTTTCAAGACCTCACTTTTCCTGAATATTTCACAATCTGTAATAGATGTGGCAGGAATTTATGCATGCAAGAAATCCAATTGATTCAGAGGTATATACGTATTTTGAATTTTCTTCTGCTGAAAATTCTTTTGGCCACGCCACAGATTGATTCATATTTTTCTCAACATATTTATCGTCAGTTCATCACCTAACGCTCAACTCTATTTTCTCTATTCTATAAATATGTGGAGAAATGTGTTATGCTAGTGATGGCATTTACAAATAACATGTTGTATTGATGAATCATCCCAACAACTCATCTTTGAAATAGATCTATAAAAACTGCACCAGCATATTATACTACTTCATTTAGTTCGTTTTTCTGTATAAATGATTCGATGCGTGTTTTTCTTTGATACAATAATCGTCCAAACGTATCCCAAAATTTACGAATACATATTTTATGCACTTCAGGGATTTAAAGGGTACCTTCATTCTCTATTTCGGGGAAAAAAGTGGTACTTTCAATCCCTAGGGATTCAAAGTAAATTTCTCTGCAATAAAAGCTAAACTTAGAATTGTATTTTATAAATATGAATGACGATGCTTTGAGCTTTTTTTACTTTTCCAAGAAATATGCATTTCCTATTGTACATTTGTCTACGGTCCGTTCTTTGCACCATTTGATAAACTCAGATAACTGTTTTTATATTGTTCTCCAGATTTTCTTGGTAATAATTGGCCTTCAGCTTCTTGAGCTGCCTTTTCGATTTGTTCCATCGCGATCAACGTCTTTCAATCGGTCGTGTGTCAATCAATTGACTAATATTTATTTATCTTTTACTTAGTTCCTTGTTATAACACCAAGATTTTCAGTTGCCGATAACAATCATGATCTGGATCACCATAGTTACTGAGGTCGTTGATATGGTAACCATCAGCCACTTCGATGAAGTTTTAGAAATTGAGTAACTATCGTTTAGTAGCATCTAATTTTTTTGTCGTTATCTTTTCTTTAACGTTTTACCTATCCTGAAGTGCATAAAATAGTATACACACCTCGGGACTAAAGTGTTTTCAAATCTCTCGACAAATTATAGCCCTCCCGTTGGTCGGCTTATAAACTTTTTGTCTAGGAATTTTAAATACCACTACATTCTCTAGGTGTATAATGTACTATTATGTTAATAAAGGAGATGGAATATTAATTTCTCTCACGCAGGGTATAACATGAAGTTCTGGTCATGTTGTAGCCATCTAGTGGCAAAGCTCTAAGGTAGGATCTAGAAATCGCGACACACACTGTATGGCGCTGCCATCTATAGTCACACGTACAGACCCTCACGTCTATACGCTACAGAGTGGTACTACAAGTAAACCACTCTGCTGACAGATGGCACTACCTGACATATACTTGAGTGGATTTTTCCACCGACCTATTCAACTGCTAGATCTCATAACTAAGAGATACAGGATGAACAGAGTTGCCCCAATTGCCAGCAAGAGCGAGACAGTACTGTTTCGACCCACCAGGTCTCATCAGCGTAGCGTATAGACGTAAGGGTCTGTACGTGTGACTATAGATGGCAGCGCCATACAGTGTGTGTCGCGATCTCTTGATCCTACCTTAGAGCTTTGCCACTAGATGGCTACAACATGACTAGAACTTCATGTTATACCCTGCGTCTTCGAAATGGGCGATATACCTGAAGTGTAGAGTTGTTCCAGTTGTCAGCAGACCGAGAACGGCTGATGAGACCTGGTGGGTCGAAACAGTATTGTTTCGCTCCTGCTGACAATTGGGGCAACTCTGTTCATCTTGTATCTCTCAGTTATGAGATCTAGCAGTTTATTTCTCTCGATTTTTATTTTCTTTCTTGTCTATGAATGAAAATATTCGTATAATTTCAATTTAGGTACCTGTAGTAAGGACAGATCAGATAATTCGCTCCAGAATGAAACGTGTTGGTGATAAGCTACTATATGTTTTTCGTTTTTTAGTGAAATTGTGATGACTGCCATAAGAAATACACAAGTGGACCTGAATTTAGCACAGTATCCCACCTGTCCTAGGCTGATACGCCATGTTGCAACCCCTGGTCAGATTCTTCCTGTCCACTATGACAGCATGGTAACTATTACTTTGATTTTTTTTTCAGTTGACTTGGCCGTAACTTGATTGAAATTCATGGCAAATGTAAAAACTTCACAAACGAAAGATTACCACAAAATTCTTAAACTCACAACATGTTTCTCTAACACACAGTAGCTTCGTCAGATGATATACTGGTACAATGAACTAAACCAACCTTGGCTTGCTTAACTTTTATATATCTTACTTTCCCAACTTGAAGGATTAGTTACCTGTGGACAGGTTTGATAAACCTTCATTTTCGGAAATTAGGCACAATATCTGCATTAAAATACGGTGTACCGAATAAACTTGAAATGTTGATAGCAAATGAATATTATTACCTACTAAGAAAACAAATTCAACAGTGGTGAACTATAGAGGTCTTATTGATCGTTAAGTTAAATGTAAACATTTTTGAGTTTGTTGATTTTTTAATGATACCAAATGTGGAGTTTGTCAAGGCCAACAATGTGAAAAAATGTAAATCTATTCGTTTTTGTTTTATACGCAAAAAACCGATTGTGATTATTTTCATGTCTCCTCCGTAACTTCTTCATTTATGAAAATATTCAAATAGGAATTTCACATTCTCATGGCAGTTTTTCGAAGTGATTCCGAAAAAAATATGAAATTTATATCAACTCTTCTAGAATTTGAGATATCAGCACCAACATTAGTTTTTCAAATGTAGGTCATAGCTCACTATGACTTAGTTACGAATCACTTCTTTTTCTCCTACAGATGATTTGTCGCAGTAATAGTTTTGTGTTGATAACAACGGAGTAATCGTCATTTATACAAAAACAAAAAATTATTTGGAAGCCGCCATCTTGAATTTATAAATTTTAACAAAAAAATCATGATCTCCGACCTCCAAAGCCTCCACTTACCAATTTTGAATGGAATCGGGCCAAATCTTGTCCGCCATCTTGAAGCAGCCATTTTTTTTAATTTCAACAAAAATTCCATAATGTATTGCCACCGAAATTATGAACACCTGTCAAATTTCAAGTGAATCGGAGTTATGGAATTTTTGTTGAAATAAAAAAAATGGCTGCTCCAAGATGGCGGACAAGATTTGGTCCGATTCCATTCAAAATTGGTGAGTGGGTTTTTTTAAGGTCGGAGATCTTGATTTTTTGTTAAAATTCATAAATTCAAGATGGCGGCATCTAAATAATTTTTTGTTTTTGTATAAATGACGATAACTCCGTTGTTATCAACACAAAACTATTACTGCGCCATATCATCTGTAAGAGAAAAAAAAGTTATTTGTAACTAAGTCATAGTGAGCTATGACCTACATTTGAAAAACTAAAGTTGGTGCTGCTATCTCAAATTCTAGAAGAGTTAGTATATATTTCATATTTTTTTCGAAATCACTTCGAAAAACTGCCATGAGAATGTGAAATTTCTATTCGAATATTTTCATGAATAAAGAAGTTACGGAGGAGACATGAAAATGATCAAAATCTGTTTTTTGCGTATAAAACAAAACCGAATAGATTTTATCAAAATATTTTTTCACATTATAGTTGGCCTTGACAAACTCCACATTTGGTGTCATTTAACCGACCTCGTATCTCTCACCGTTTAAAAGATACCCATGGTGACCATGGTAAGTGGGACACACTGTATATGGTTGGCGTATGTTGAATTCGTTTTCTTTTTGAAAAAATGCATCTTATGTTCATGAATGCGCTGATTAAACGTATGACCTGTTTGACCGATATATACCTTAGGACAAGATCCACAGTTGAGTTTGTATACCCCTGATTTTTCGAATTAAAAAGTTTTGTCTTCATTATTTTCGATAAATACAAAACTTCTTCTTCATTATATTTGTTCAGTTGCTACTTATAGAGGCATTGCAAATTTATAATTCACATTTTGCACAAGGCATTTTTTTGTTTCCAATAAGATTTTTTCTTTCAGTCAAATGCTTATACTTCGACTCCGAACCACCTGGGAGGTAACATGGTTCACCCTGGAGAAAAACGACTTTTAGTGAAGGTGGTTCGAGCCGCAAAATTAGGTGCCACTCAAGGCTGTACAGAGCCATTTTGTATAGTGGAAATGGACGAACCACCACAGAAAAACCAGACTTCCGTACAGAAAAATACCGACTCACCATTTTGGGACGAACATTTCTTATTGTGAGTGAAAATGCTGTCCTATAATTGTGTATCATTAAATATAAGAACCGGCTGCAAATTTTGACCGTCATCATCAGATAACGAAATGACATAAGGCATGTAAAAACATTGTATTTTATCGATCTGCACCATATACATATAAAAAGAGGCTAGACATTAACATCTCATTCATAAAACACTATTTGTTTACAATCATACATACTTTCAAAGTTTCAAATAAGTTAGAAAGAGATGGATTTGAAAAATGGCAACGTTGTAAACTGTGCGTCAATGTTCACCCTTTTCTTTACTAGTCGCATAGGGGCAAGACAATTTTACTACAATGACAACGCTGACAAATAATGTTCGTGTCTAATCTTTTAATTTTAATAACAAATATTCATAGTACCTTAGGTACTTAATTTTGATTCATCTTTCAGTGGAATTTGAACGAAAGAAACAACGTTCATTGGAATAATCTAGTTAAATTACCTGCGAAACCTACTTCACTGGTCAAGTTCAAAGAAACATAACCTTATACTCACTGTAGAAATACGCCAATCAGGGATTTGAATGGTGAACTTTTTCACAATCCATGAACTGGCAAACCATAATTGACTATTAATAATTGACTTTATATAATTTTATTAGAAAACACTGAGATTCAATTGAAACACAAAATGTCCTAAAATGGTAACAAACACAGCACAACAACACGACTGTAACGTCGGCTTTTGACATACGTGAATCACTTTAAGAAAAATATGCGTCACTGGTAGTAAACACGCCAATACGGCGTTACCACAATTATTTTTAGGAAAATTCAAATTATTTCAATAGCAGAATTCACATATTTCAATCAAGATATAAACATACAACATAAATATACATAAAAGAATCGTGTCCTGTAGTGTATTATCGCGCCAAAGGTTCCATGCAGTCTTCGATACATAAAAGATATAACTATATTTAAAAATAATTAATGTATGAATAATGCTTCACTCGTTTCCAAACACTGGCGGTAGATCTAGGGCAATCCGAAGACATTTGTCATCATCGTTTTTTGCTGAACACGATGTTGGATCGGGACAAAATTTAAAAAAATTTCGTCTCCTTTCTTTTTATATGTCCATGATCTGCACTTATACCAATCACTATCCTAAAAAATAGCTGTTTCTAAAATAATTGTTCTATCCATCATTCGGTCTTTCCTTTTAACGTGTGATCCCATACACTTTCATTAGCCATTGAAAAATTTTCTGCAGTCGGGAATTTGAACCCACGACCGGCAAGCGATCTTGAATAGAATACCTACTAGAGCTGATTTCTCGATCTATCACAGTTGGGGTCTAGCTGAAATGATTACAGAGATATAGGGTGTGAAAAATTGAGATTTTTTCAACTTTAGGAATTTTTTGTGTCCCTATCTTGACTTTTGATTTACTGTCTACTGACATTTTATTGGAACACAAACAGGCTGATCAGAATTATGAATTTTGAACCACCCTGTATTCGTTTCAATTGAATGTCAGTAGATAATAAATCAAAAGTTATAATTCCTGAAGTTGAAAAAATTTTTCACACCCTATATCTCTGTAATCATTTCAGCTAGACCCCAACTGTGATAGATCGACGAAATCAGCTCTTCAGAGAGAATCTAAGGATGCAATAAAATACAGGGTGTTCCATTTAAAAATTTATACATCTTGCCCATAACTTGTTTTTGAGATGTTCAATTGTTTTTCTGTTAACATATCCAAAATCTACAGGAAATATTATAAGAGAATTAAAATATACGTGAAGACAATAACTCCGGGAAGTATCACATCGCTGTTGTCACTGTAACTATGAAAATCTTGGTAGATATGGTTTTGATAAATGCAGATGATCATTACCATAGCAGCGATATATCGGCTGACAGTTATTTGACATGAAATTAGTTGACATTTTGATTCATTTTTGGAAGTTTGGTTGCGATAGTGAGTTCGAAAATGTCGATAGGAAATTTCCAATGTAACAGTTAGTAGATATATGTATATTCGGTTCAAATTTCAGTATTTGATACAAATGAGAATTAATAAAGAAGAGATTGTATTCTACAAAGAAATATAATATGTAAATGTGTCTCATTGGTTCGTTATTCTACATGGTTGCCGAAAAAAAGGTGTACGCAACAAGTCCAAAAACAGTTTTTTTGGACTCGCAGACTTCCAGGACTCGCCTACGGCTTGGCATAGAATTTTGTCTGTAGTATTTTCCGGACTTTTCACGTGAATTTCTATCCATGTCCTGATTTTTTCTTTTGTTTTGTAGTGACTTATCCCCGACCACGGCAGAACTTCTGTTCGAGATCTATGACCACGCTGTAAAACCGCACAGATTCCTCGGTTTGGGTATAGTGGGAGTCGAGGAACTCCTCATAAATCCGTCTCAGAGGCAGATCATCACCTTGCAAAGCCGACCTTACGAAAGTGATCCTGTATCAGGAACATTAACTGTCGAGGTGAATGTTTTGTTTCAGATTGGATTGATTTTATTTTGCGAAAAATTGTACCTCAATCACCATAAATGAGTGATTGCAGAACATACTCGTATAGTTATCGTTCATTGGAAGTTATTGAAATTACTTGTCGATGGCTTAGTGGTAGGTAATACTAGAGTCCCTGTATATACCTTGGACAAGAGTCCGGACACAAAACTGACAGCCGTTGGGGTTTTTAATATTTTGTTTCATTTGGTTTGCCCACCTGACAATATGACGAAACACCATACCCAGCGAGCACAAACATCCCTGGGATGTTTTGAAAATGTTGGCATGAAGATGTTATTTTGAGACGTAATATGCACTGACCAAAGAGGTCTTTGAAGGATATTGAAGTATTGTTTTTGTTCTTCTGTGGCATTTCTTTGTTTGCCTACTGAGAGGTATCCCTGGGATGTTTCGGGGTGTTTTAGAAATGTAGGCATGAGGATGTTTTATGAGGCGTAATATGCACTTCCCAGAGAGGTCTTAGAAGGATATTGAAAGTATTGTTTTTGTTCTTTTGTGACCTTTCTTTGTTTGCCCCACCACAACGTCTCATGCTTACGTCACAATACGATGAATTCTGATTTGTTTTCGATTTTGTTCTTTTTGTTCGCAATTGGCATTCTTGTTTGCAGCGTGTCACGCTTACATCACGCTGCTAACGAACAGAAAGGAATTTGGTGAAGTTTATTGTGTTAGAAGACTCATTTAGTTTGTAATAATGACCATCAGATGCAAGATGTGTTGTGCGGTGCCTCAGTGTAATCAATATATAAAAGTACGAATTTACCAATACACAGCTTCTCCGCAGTTGCAAAATTATATGCATTGTGGAGAACATTTCAAAAATTGGGAAACATAATTATTTCCAATTATATGTCTGTGTGTAGTAAGCACTACTCAGAAACTGATTAAGGAGGTAATTTCATATCAAAAAAATATTTTTATGTTCACTTCATTTTTAATGCATTTTTCCATTCAAGGGAAATGAAATCCTAATGCAAAAGTTCATTTCGACAAAAGGCTTCAGAAAAGTACCTCGAAAATGTTTTTTTTTACAGCGATTTAATGTGCGCGCGCAAGACGCGTTGAAAAAGGCTTTAAAAAGAACTAGGGAGAAGGTAGTTTTGTGACATATCAAGGACATCTCGATAATTGCCGCCTGCGGCGGACATTGGCTGTTCTATAATAGTTCTATTCATGTGTGAACAGAACATCGCAGTGGAGGTTCAATGTCTCGAAATCTCGTACTTTTATCATCTCTGAGATGTTTTTGTGCTCGCTGGGTAGTCGTCCCGCCCGCTTCTTTTAATTATTTAGAATTTCTGTCACTATCACTTTGTATGTCCTAATGAAGCCTTTCAAATTTCGTTGCGATATACTAGGTGGTTCAAAAATTAGTAAGGGGGGACGGACTTTAGACGGGCACTGTATATGCTGCCGGTTATTCGAACCCGGCCGATGGCCATTAGATAATTTTTCAATGAGAAATTGGTTCGTGGTAGCATTTCAGCTTCCTACATCTGGTTCTAAATCCACTATAAACTGTAAGTCCTCTTTCACTTTAACTTTCACAAGCCCTTCGAAGGCTCATGAGGGTTGCTTCGGCAGCCAAAGTGATAGGGTACAATATACAATACAATAAAATACAATGAAATAGACTAATTGTTATGAGTACTGCTGTACGTATAGGAACCTTGAACCTTGTCACCATCGGAGGAATCCTAGATGGTACAGGTACCTAGATACTGATCTTAAGAATCTTGCAATTATGATTTCGGTAAATTTATACAAACCTAGATATTTTCTAAGCCTGATTTCATTATAAATGTATAACCTTAAAATGTTTCATTCATTTTGCCAGGAATAAATTGAAAATATCAAATTTAGCTTTCAATGAAGTCGATAAAGTCCATAGTTCGATAAAAATCAAATTCATGAATTTTTGAAATTTTCTCTTCGAAAAAATATACGTTCCTTAAAAAAAAAGAAGAGAATGAATGCAATTGCATTATAAACGTACTTGACTCCATCATATTTTTGCAGTTTCTTTTCATCGAAGGTGCTGATATACCGAATTTGGGCGGTACCCAGCCTTATAAAATAAAAGAGACTATAAGGACCCCTTCACCCAGTAGAAATAAGTTTTCCCCAACTAATTCACCGACGTTCCATAACGGTAAGTAAAAAAACCAACTTCATTAGAACCTTGAATAATTTTTTTTTCATTTCATTAGATAACCACATGAATGGTGATCATTCGGCTGATGCGGCAGCAATAAGAAACTTAGATAGGAATAGGCAACTTTCTAATATGAATAAAAGCACCCTGGTGATACACAGTGTACAAAGGGTAAGTGTACTATTATTAATTTCTGAGAATTTTCGGGGTTTTCTCCTCTATAAATAAATTAGTTCAATATTCAGGGTGGCATTGAAATGAGTGCAAATATTCGGAATATTCCGAAAACTGAGAAAGCTTGACGTGTACTATCGATTGGCACTAATGAAAGAAATTCAGGGATTAAAATAAAATTTGAGGTTAGACCCCGTTTTCCACCCAAAGTTCTACACTGTAGCAAATCTGACGTCACCTCTGTTCAAATAGCAGTAGGCACAATCCATGCGGAGTTGATTTTCCTCTCGTACTTTGTTCAATTTTTGGGATGAAATTTCTCGTTAATTGAAAGAATTAGAAAAAATCTGATATCATGCGAATATTCCTTAGACTGTACCACATTAATGTGCTGAATATGTGCACTTATTTCGAAAACACCTTGTATTTGTTACCGGACAAACCCGATTTTAAGACGAACTAGTTTTTTATAGGCTGAACCAGTATATCCGAAGAGCGATAATATGATGTTTTTTCGAGAACAAGTTGATTTTCATTCAATTCTCCTCCCAATCAAGATTCGGAGGGCGTTCCAGATTTGGGTCACTTTCAAGAAAACTTTAGATCTTTGATAGCCATCTTGAGTCAATTCTGATATTCAGATCTCTTCATCAAGTTTTATCTTCAAAATGAGCCTAAGATTTCCAGAATCGGTTGACGTGGAGAAAAGTTATGGCTGCCAAACCAAAAAGTTGATTTTTTGAGATCACTCTGTAAATAAGAGAGATAGGAAGTTGATTCGCGAAATATCTCGAGGTAATGAGATCATCTTCATGCCTCGGTTGTCGAAGTTGAGAAAAAAACATTTTTAACCATTTGAGAGCCTTTTGAATATTCCGAAATTTTGCACAGTGTCGGAAAACACCATGTAGAGATTTTATGTAAATACCCTTATGTTTCAATGAAGTACCAGATTATAGCTGAAGGACTGGGCTATCGAACAGTATGAAGAACCAAATTCAAATTGTTCTAAACTGGAAAAAGTTATTCACATTATAACAGGGGCGACATTTTGGTGTGCGACGAAATTAGTGTTGAGTAGTTTAGTTTATCCTAGGCTAAACTGATTTTTCCTGAGATGAATTGATAACAAGTCAAGCTGATTGATTAAAAATTCAATGACTACGTTACCGAATGATCTACTCATGCTTAGGTTCCTTTTCCTCACAAAATATTAACAAAAAATTGATAACAAGTCAAGGAGTCCGAACTTTAGATCCATAAACAACACAAAATGTATCAAAATTTCTAGCTTATATGTGTTGTTTTATGGATCTAAAGTTCGGAGTCATTGACTTGTTATCGATTTGTTGTTATTATTTAGTGAGGAAGGAGCATAAGGCTCTATAGTAGATCGTTGGGGAACGTGGTCATTGCATTTTTTATCAATCAGCTTGACTTGTTATCAATTTATTTCGGGAAAAAACAGTTTAGACTAGGACAAACTAGTTCATCCTATCGCTCTCCAGATATAATTACTGGCTTAGTGGCTTAGCCTAGAAAAAACTGGTTCAACCTATGAAAAACTCGTTTATCCTAAAATCGGGTTTGTCCGGTAAAATATTCATAGAAAACACATATCAGATTTATTGAAAAACAACGCACAGACTGTATCCCACTAATATGATTAATTTTATTTTAGCAACCCTCTCAAAGGCTAGTGAAGGTAAGAACAAGTTTGAGAATATTATCTGTTTTGCGAGAGATATACAATAACCCGTTTGATTAACAAGTGAAAGAATAATAATTATGTATAAAGATTCTATGTAAGACTGTGAAAAAAAAAGAAAATCTCAACAAAGTTTTAGACCCATTCAACTTGGTATCTCAGAAACTAAGCTTCTTACCACCAAGATCACTCTTTAAACATGATTCTTATAAAATCCAACTATAAAATCGCGAGTCCAGGAACGTACCAATTTCTCCAGGAAGTCGAACTTTCTAAATTTAACATCTGAAAGAAAATCAAAATGCTATTCCAAGGACATACCCACAATTGTTTTTCTGAGGGGATCGGGTATTTAACCTTAACAATTCCCAAGTTTTTTTGACATACGTCGACGATTCCACAGGACGTGCCCGCATTGTTTTCTGAGGGGTCAAAAATTAACATTGTACAAGAATATTGAAATTTCAAAATTTGCAGTACTTTGGATAGGCAATTGGTTTATGGAAATCTTATTCACGATTTTTTCCCCGAAACTCTGAAATTGAATTAGGGTACACTGGTGCCCAAATAAATCGTAATGACTCTTGAATACTGTTGGTATTTTTTGTTTGAGCCCATGTATTATTCATCGTTTAGGCACAATGTCGATCTACCCAAGGGTCTACCTCATTAACATTTTATTTAGCAAGTTCTTGATCAGTATTGGTTTCCAGATTACCAATCCCGAGACCAATCCTTTTTGATATTGATTATATGATGGAAACGGCATAGGCTATTTTTACCGTAGTGGAGATTCAGGATGTTGAAGACTTGAAAAAATATGACATCTATATTATTCATCTCTAAAAAATATTCTCTTGATATTTGATGACTTTTATATTGAAATAACAAAATGATTATAATTTGTTTTATCTATCTTGAGGCGTCATAAAGTAGCGGATGAGTATCAGAATCGAAGAATATGTCCCGCCACTATCTTTCTGAGTTGAATGCCTTTGTCAAATTGAGCAATGGAAGATTCAACTCTTTCAGTCCTCGAATTATTTGCTCAACTCACTTTGAAATAAAATTGTTATATTCACCTAGGAAACAAGTTGCAAGAAAAACTCTGGAGAATTGCACAATTTATAACAAGTTTTTCACTTTTCAACAAACAGTGTCGAGGAATTTTTTTTGTATCAATATCAGCCACTGATCTGAATAAATGATAAACATTTTACTACATCAGAAGTATATGTTGTTATTGCACACGAACCTTCCAAGTTTGATGGACATCAGGTCTAGGAATTAATAAAACCAAGTTTTTTTAAACTTGCCTCACCCTGTCTCTCGAAAAACTACGGCACTTCTCTTCATTTTCTTGCGAGTAATGTATGCTTGACATTTCTCACAATGGTTATGTACCACCGTGCAGATTTTGTTCCTTCAAGAATGCACTCTACGAATGATTTTCAATTTCTTCTTTTAATTTGACGAAACTGCTTCAATAACGATAATTAATGTTTTAACTACTGGCATTTCCAGAGGAATGAATATCCAGATTCCATGAAAGCGTCACACGAGCCGTTGCGATTTATTTGGGCAGCAGTGTACCTCATTTTTTTCAAAATACATAATTTAAAAAACGAAATTCAACGAAATATATCATAAGTAACAATATAGAATTCCAGTGTTTTGCTTTTGAAAAACCTAACATGATGTGCTTTTCCGGGATTTCGTGTGCTATTTTGTTTTTCTTTTTACAAACTAACAAAAGGTTCAACTCAACAACGGTAACTGGAAGGAGATCGAGAGAATAGAGATGAACGTAGAGGAGACTGAACCGGAGATGACGTCATCGATGGAACACGATGATAATAAAACAAATGGTGATATTACAACTGCTGAAGCCAACGGCGCTGCCAATGGGAATAGTAAAAATCTACCAAAAGAGGTTGACACTATTCAGGTTTGGGTGATATTTTATTCTGAATAACAAAAAACATACTTTTTTCTAATGATATTAATACCTTAATCTATTTTTTGTCTGTGAATATCTATTTTTATTCTTATGTATTATACTCTGTAGAATTTCAATGCTTAAATTTGGCATTCAATAGGTACAGAGTGAATGGTTTTTTTTACGCTTCATATAGACCGATAATAATCACTGACTATTTACTGCATCTTTTTTTATGTCCAAACTTCATGTGAACACAAATATGATTCAATTATTATTATTATTATGCTGGTAGGTATTATAAATAAACAGTTACCTATTTATTGAAAACCAAAATCGATAACGTTATTCTATTGCTTAGTAGGTTAAATTAAAATCGATTGCAAAATGATCAGTAAATATTTCAAAAAGTTCAGGGTTCATCTCAAACCTAAAAATGGTTTCGTCTTAGTTAGTCATGTGAAACTGAAGTTCCTATCACTGATGTCAATAACAGCAAATGTGTTTGATGAATATGTGAATTAATAATAATTTATAAATATATTTTATAATCTTCATATTATATTATCTGAATCAGTAAATTTTATTTTTGACCAATACTGGCTTCAGACCTGAAACCCACCTGAATCTACGTCCCTCAGACGTCCTCGAAATGTCCCCAAATGATCCAGATTAGACCCAATCCGATTTTGTAACATCGTACGTCTCCAAAACGTCCTAAAGACGTCCGCCGTACTTAAAATGGACGTCCCCGGCACTTCTGAAATGTCCGAAGCGAACGGCTTCAGGACGTCCTTGGGACGTACTTGTGCTATCTGGGAATTTATTCAAATGTTTGGAACTACTCGGTACGAACCGTGTAACAAAAGGACCCTCTATGAGAGCCAAAGACAAACGCATGCGTTGTTGATAAAAAACATATTATTCATTCAGAATTTCAGTACATTGATGCCAGTAATTTCAACTTAATCTCAAAAAACAACGAAAATTATTGCTTTTCTTGAAACACCCTGTATATTACCGACATAGTCCTAATTTGATAGATTGAAGAAAAGGCCATCATTATAATACAATCAAGAATATAATTTCCATGATCTAGAAATATTGTTGTAATTATATATTATTTTTAACTAATTCTTATACTTGTTTTGACTGGAAGGTATATTTTCGATAACTAAATAAATCCACAATCCCAATTTCGATGGTCAGAATATTAATGAAAAAAAAATCTTACCTTAACGGTGAAAATCTAAAATTAGAGGGTGATGGAAAAAACAGTGGTTTTTTAATAATTTTTTGTAGTTGGAAATTTTTTCAATCAATAAATCACTCTGTATACCATGAAATGCACCATAATGTGTCCCCAAAAATTATAATCAATAGCCTAAATCAACCCAATAATACGAGGTGGCTCATTAAACTTTATTTTCTAAACATCAGCATTCACGGAACACGATGTATAATCAATACATATAATGAATCAATTTTATGTTAGAAGAACATATCGAATGAAAATTTTGATTTTTCAATTCTTATCGAGTTGTAGTATCGATATTTAGAAAGTGAAAATTACACGACAATAATTCAGATGTGAATCACCCTGTGATAAAGATCAGCTTTGGTTGATTCTGTACATGCTTGTTGTACCTTAAGGTTAAACTGAAAAACTGCTAACAGAAAATTCTGATTCATTTGTCTTTTCTTAGAGATATGGGTAGATGAAAAGGGGGCATTTCTCAACTTCAACACCCTGTATCTAAAAAACTGGTCATAGGATCGGATTGGAACTCGGCATATTTTATCATTAGGCCGAAATCTATAATGTACCAGAAATTCAGAGAATTCGACAGAACGCCATTTTTATATAGAAAAAGTGCGGGGTCCTTTCCATTGGTTATGGTTACTTTGAAAAGAACTGAAAAGAACTGATGTTTCTTATTTACACGAGTTTTCTAATGAAAAAAAAAAAAAAATGGCTGATGAAATATTCATGATGTAACTTGATTTGGATTCGAAATTGAGGATACCATCATCTGTAGGATAGAAAGTGTGATTGAGATTGCGCCATTCATTTTTGAGTTATCTTCCCAAACAGAGGGGTAATGAAAAATAAACGGTTCTCTTGCCATTAAATTTCTTTCAACTTTTTCAACTAAACCCTGATGAGCTCTCCTAGATACCAATGACGAGAGCCGATTTTGTCACACCCCATCTTTTACCATTGACTGAATTGACTAATTTTCTTGTCTCAGCCCGTCGATTTTTCCACAACGAAGCCCCAACCGTCCACGGAAAACGACTACAGAGGCAGGCCGAGGAAACGCAGAGACTTCTTCGGAACGATAAAGAGGAGATTGGGCAAGTCCAAGAACAGATCGAAATCCGCTGGACCGGAAAACGATATGGGACGAGACGATTCCCTGAACAGATCCGTTTCGGCTGATAGAGGACGACATGACGAAAGTGAGTCAATGAAAAAATTATGATGAATACTTTTAGGTAAAGACCAAAAGCAATGACAAAATTGTTGACAACAAATTCTTAAACAACGTATTATTAATGCAGATTTCTTAAATGGAAAATATCGCTTTGACATAATGGGCGATTAGACTGATAATGAGTTATTGATATTCAATTACTCCACTGCGTGTCGTTAGGAACCTAAATTAATCAAATAATAGTTCGGTTTGAGTAATTTTTCCTACATTACGGAGCTTGATAATTAATGTATCTATAGCTGTCATTACATGATCATTGCATAAAACATTATTTTCCAAGGCTATCGCCTCAACGTGCCTGGCCAACGTTCGATGGAAGAGACCTCGCGCAGATCCAGCCTGTCCGAAGCCTCCGGCCTGAGTAGTGCCTCCACCAGAACCTACATCAACGAGGCCAGCACCTTGGTGCTCGAGACGCTCGAGAACGGCGTCAAGAAGCACTACCTGGTGCCCCTGTCCTTGGCCCAAAAGTCCAAATGGCGGAAGAAAGGGACTAAGTTGCATATTTTCAACGATCACACGTTCGTCGCCAAACATTTGCAAGGGTGAGTGTGATTATCTAAGGCCTCGAACTCAGACAAACCGCGACTCATTCATAAATCATCGAAAAGTACATGCCAACAATCCTAAACGGATAACTGAATGAAATCTCGAATGGTGGGGATTACTCTGCGGAATCTTTGCCAGAGAATTGGTAGTCTTTATAGATATATTTCATCAATCTGATGAATCGGTGCTCGAGATGCTCGAAAACGGCGTCAAGAAGCACTACCTGGTGCCTCTGTCCTTGGCCCAAAAGTCCAAATGGCGGAAGAAAGGGACTAAGTTGCATATTTTCAACGATCACACGTTCGTCGCCAAACATTTGCAAGGGTGAGTGTGACTGTCTAAGGCCTTAAGCTCAGACACACCGCGAGTCATACATAAATCATCAAAAAGTACATGCAAAATAATCCTAAATGCCAAACTCGGACAAATGAATGAAATCGCGAATGGTGGGGATTATTCTGCGGAATCTTTGCCAGAAAATTATTGATATTATACATAAACATACTTTATACATTTAATTAATCGGTGCTTGAGACGGTCGAGAATGGCTTCAAGAAGCACTACCTGGTGCCCCTGTTCTTGGCACAAAAGTCCAAATGGCGGAAGAAAGGGACTAAGTTGCATATTTTCAACGATCACACTTTCGTCGCCAAACATTTGCAAAGGTGAGTGTGATTATCTAAGGCCTCGAGCTCAGACACACCGCGGTCCATTCATAAATCATCAAAAAGTACAAGCCAACAATCCTAGACGCCAAACACAAATAATTGAATGGAATCGTGAATGGTGGGGATAACTCTCTGTGGAATCATTGCCAAAGAATTATTGTTATTCTACATGAATATATAAATCGGTGCTTGAAACGGTCGAGAACGGGGTCAAGAAGCATTACCTCTGGTGCCTCTGTCCTTGGCCCGGAAGTCCAAATGGCAGAAGAAAGGCACCAAACAGCACATCTGATATTGTCAAAATTTCAACTTCAGATATCTAGAAAATCATGGATTTATGATGTCTTTATTAAGCTATATGATTTGTTGAGTTATATGATATTTTAAACGATTTCGACAGTGATTTTTGGAAACTAATAAAATCGTTTGTCTTACTTCTTTCAGTGGCACTATCTGTCAAGTTTGTGGCAAGAGTATAGCAAGGAGATTCGGAAAACAAGGTTACGAGTGCAGAGACTGTCTGATAAAGTGTCACAAACACTGTCACGTGAAAGTTAACGATAGTTGCCCAACATCTACCATCCACAATGTTGAATTGTAAGTAAATTTTATATCGTTCTGAGAGTTATTCATTTCACACAACTTGCTACATCTTAATACACTTCATAAGTAATCACCTCGATAATCACTTTCTTGACATTTTTTAATTTGATCCATCCCAGCAAACAATTTTGGTCGGCCTTATGCTGGTCCAGAATATGCAAGCCAGAATGGGCGGGTGGACTTCGAAATTGTTGAATTTCAGAGCTCATTTCAAACGTACCGTCATGGCCACCATTTGGCGATTCGTCGAATAAATGGTGACGTCAGCTTTCATGCTGCTTCGTTATTGGTCAGATAATCTTCCATTTCCAACATGAAGCGAGGTTGTTAAGTCACCAAACAGATGAGTCCTGTCGTTGAATAAAACATAATTGGAGGAACCCATGATATGTCCAAATATACTCCATACTCTCCATAACAAAATTTCATGTAAATGTTGGAGACTTGGCAACATTGTGCTGATTGCTGAGAAGGGACAAGACCACGCCCACAAGTCGTGCGCCCGGTGTTGTCACGTTCACCGCTTCAAATGTCCTCTAGTGTGAATTAATATAATTACTATTTACAGAAATGTATTATAAGCAATCAGCCACAAATCATAAGGGAACATTCCGAGACAATTGATTTTGTATTGCTAAATAGGAATAATTGAGAATTTATTAATGTTTGAATAAATAATATTTTAATAGACCAATAACGAAACAGCATAAAAACTGCTGTCACCATTTATTTATCAGTTTGCACTCGCCAATGTTTGCTGGGATACTACTACAAATGATATGATGTATGTACAGTGTGACGGGAACACCGGTGACTCCTCTAATATTTTCGTTCATGACAAAGTTACACTTTTAACAAGGCCTTAATATTCCATATAAATATTTGTGTCGCCACATATAAATGTTTCATTAAGTATCCCCTGAAAAAGATGGAAAGGAAGCGAATTCGTCGTAGATGCCTATATTCATTTAAATAATCTTCATACTCCTGTATTTGTCAGGCGTCAGTTTTTGTGTTAACAAAGTGTCACTTTGTCCTGAAGTAACAGATTTTCATGTTCTCCAATTCAAAAAGTCACACTGTACATATGTGTTACACTCGTTAATTTATTGTTTTTTTCTATGGGTCTATGCTCCCGGTTTTGAGTGAATAATGGTGAGATGTTTGTCTTTTGGGAATATTAAATTTAATTTTTTTTGAAACTTAACAATGTCTTGTGTGTTTTTTTTATCAGAATAATAAAAATTATACATTATTATTTATTTATTTATGAAGAATTTGCATGTATTGCATGGCATTTTTTGTTTGACATATTGCATTCCTATTTTTATATTTCAAATTTTTATCTTGTTTATTGATATCTCCAATTTTTTCAGGTCCTACATCACAAATCCATTGAACAACAAGAATCTTTCGCTGCTTTAATTACCTACTCTTCAATTGTACCAAAGGAAAGGGTAGAATTAACTTTACTATATGAAATTGAGCACAAGTTTATCTTTCAGCTTTACATGAATCACATAATATATCTGTGTTATTTTTGAAAATGTATGGTTCAGATAGATATTATTTTATATGCTGTTTTAATTTATATCAATTTGAAATTTTATCCTCTATTTAATTTATTTGTTTGTAAATATCTCGTTGAGTTTCTTTATGAAAGTCTCTGTTTTTATTTTTTTATCTTAACATATAGGTACTTAACTTGCTTTGAGCTCGAATAATCTAATATTTTAAAGATGTAATAATTTTATTTTAAATATTTTTTTATATCACCTACACCTCAATAGGTTGACTGTATTTTAAAATTCGCTTATTTTTCTCCACTATGATTGACCCAAATTCATATTTGAACAACAATAATTACCTTCTAAAAAGATTTTTGTAAAATTTTATTGAATAAAGAATATTGTTTTAATAATTAATTGTGTTTTCAGGAAACGGATTTAAATATTATTTTTATTTCTCCTTCATATAGTTATTCGTTTTATCAGGTTGGTGCTAGAGGCTACAAGTTATTTCAATTCGAATTTGAAAAAATTCCTCATAGTAATTTATATCTTTTATACCGTTCTACGAAAAATCGCATTTCAAGAACAAAAAAGTAATTTATGAACAGTGACATTTGATAACCTGTCAAACAGAGATGAAACGTCTAACTTTTTTCTCGAAACAGAAAAAAACAAATTTTCAATCCCATTCAAATCGACCGCAAAGTCAAACATAAATATTTTCAGTCGTTTATGTGTATCATGTACACGTAGTTTAATCGACCGCAAAGTAAACATAAATATTTTCAGTCGTTTATGTATATCATGTACACGTAGTTGAATCATTTTATGCGAGGTTGCCAAATGCAAATGTCTAATTAGTGATTCAGTTAGGGAAGGATTTGAATTTGTTGCTATTTCCTTTGTTCGGAATAGTTTTTCACTCACAGTCACTGGACTGAAATTCAGAATTCAGTATATATCTATCCTTGGAATGATCATTGAGCTTATTCAGCTTGTGCGATATCGCACATGACTGGAATATTATACTGTTTGAATATTTATATTTTTCAATCAGTTGAGGATTCTTGTGTTTTCACTTCTGGTATTTGTTTTGTAGTGATATATCGGGTGATACCTTTCGGTGGTACTATCAATATTACACATCACATCAAATAATTTTGTAACTAATCCTGAACATTTTATATGTGGCAACATGGAGCTCAATTTGACATTGAAAAGAAAATAACTGTCACTGCTGTCAGTTTCCGCCAGTCTCTCAACCTCGAACGAACGATCCTTGCTGTTATGGTTCTTCAACAAAAAAGCTATGAAAAATGTAGTGTTCACGAAATGTAGCTCTTTTTACTAGTGTTTTTTTAGTTCGTGCAAAAAATATGCGATTTTTATGCCACAAGTACACGCTGGTCAGGTTAGTTCTCTTCTCTTTATGATACGTTTTTGAACAACAAATTAATATGGTGCATTCGTTGGCATAGCCATTTGTTTGTATTTTTAGGTTGCGCTGAAATTTGTATTGTGAGTCATGGACGAAAGCCGTGAACAGTCCTCCACTTCAATACCCGAATCACCCAAGCCATTAGCATACACAATAGATTTGGGAATCAACAAAAATGTTGACACTGAAAGGCAGAAAGCCTTGGCTGAAAAATTTCAAAAAAGGCACAAGAGAGGCCAGTCTTTATCAAAACTTGAAGATTCTGCTACAACTACACCCCCAAAACATCCATCAACAGGAAACCTACCTAGAAAGTCAAGTTTCCAATCTGAAGGCTATTTTTCCTCTGATGAGAAACCTGATAGAGCTAAAAGTGCAACATCTAGAGTGACCAGTGCCAAACGAAGTGATCTAACACTGTTTTTGAAAAATGTGACGTCTGATAGAATGGTGCAATCCTTCCCAAGTGCAACTCTTCCTAGCATAAACAGCCCTGACCTAGAACTTAAAGATATCTCAAGTCCTGAACTAGATTTAATAAGCCCATTTAGTCCAATAGATTCTAATTTACAAGAGCAATCATCTTCTGGGAAATTCTCTGGAAAAATGAAACAATTTTTGAGCCCAGACTGTGAAAAACTGTACATAGGAGAAAGTAAAGATGTTGATGTTTTCATTGATGGAACTGAATATGATTTTGACAAGTCAGACACTGCAAGTGATGCAGGTACTTATACCTTAGATGCTGAAAACTATTCTGAAGAACAGAAGGTGAGAATGAGTATAGATAAAGATTTCAAAATTGAACAGGTATCTGTGCAGAAGAAAACTGAAGAGTATATCAAGAGTCTTTCTACTGTTAGAGATCATGTGATGCAACACACAACTAGTATAAATAAGTGTAATATCAAGTATACAGAGGTGGCTAAGGGAATTCAGAATATAAGTTTGATTAATTATCCTGAAATAAAGTCACCAATGTCACCTACTGCCAAGAAGTTTGAAAAAATTCACCCTCTGCCTGTACAAATAAAGAAAGCTCTTTCCCCTATAATGTCTCCTACACAAAATATGTCCATTACTGAAGATATCAACAAGCCTGAGTCTCTATTAAATAACAGTGACTGTGATAGAACTTTCACCAAAATTATGTTTCCTAGTCCAGTGGCCAAACAAGAAGGCTTGCAGCAAAATTCTGATCAAGGATCAGTGATTTCAGTGACTTCAAGTGGTGCTTTCAAACCAAAAGTGGAGAAAAAACCAGAACGCCGGTATACCTTGACAAAAAGTGAAGTTCATATCCAAGCATATGTTGATGGTAAGAGCTACAGTGATGTCATTGCAGAACCGGTACGTAAACGATCAAATTCAGTTAAATTATCTCCTAAACTCACTGCAAATATTGTGAACGTCCAGAGCATCGAAATAAAAAATCCCGAGGATTCTAGTGTGATAGGTAAAATGTCCAATATCTCCAATCCTAACTCTAGTAATTTGCCCCCGGCGATTGGGGGGCACACTGGTAAAATGTCTCCAACTAAAATTCCTTCACCAATACACACTCTTTCCCGACCAAGAAGCAGGAACAGTCTGAGCTCCCTAAACATTGAGCTTTCTGATAATAGTCTTGACACTGATTCAATTTTAAAGCCTACACAGAACTACATAAACACTCTGCAACAAAGATTGTCCTTGGACAGTGATCCTGATAGTGATTATGATGTGAAGTATGGTTTGCAGCTGAACAACACGGCTCACTTATTGAAACAGAAAGCTTCACACACTAGACACAATTCCTTGGATGACAGGACAATGAACATATCTAATAAGCTAGAGCACTTTCAGAACAAAAATTTGCAAGGTATTGAACAAACTTACACGAATTTGTTTAATCAATATTCACAGAGCAGGGTTATGCACAAGATACAAAATTCCCCTAACAACTCGCCGATTAGAAGGTCGAGTAGTTTTTCAATGAGGAATTCCATGCAAGCTCCCAAGAACACGAATGTATTTCATAAAGAATCCAATATTTCCGGGTCGCCTAACGCAACCAGGAACACTTCCATCCAAAGAAGCTCTTCCACTGCTTGCATCAAGCCTAGTTTCATAACGAATAGGAGAGGAAGTATTTCTTCTGACCACCAGAAAATAGACAGGAATCAATTCGCCGATACGGACACAAGCTCCGAGGAAGACTATGAAAAAACCTTACAGAAACGCAAAGACTTGTCCAATACGAATATAACGAATACCAGGTGCAATAGGGCTTTTAGCTTGAGAAGGGCTAGGGCTGACAACAGCAATGAGTCACTGGTCAAGTGTCCCAACACCCCGGAAATGCGCAGGAAGACTTTCCAGCAGGTATATGAAACTGATACAGCCGTTTTGACACAATCAAATGAAAATGATCTATATTTATTATATTTGTGTCAGCTTAAGCTCAAGCTAGCACAACCGTTTCACAATTTGCCACCCAAATAAGTTATGGAGATTATTTGAATGCAACATTTTTAAATTTTTTGATTACTTTCCAATGGTATTGGTAATTTGATTTTGAGCAAATTTGAATATTATATAAGAGTCAAATATGCATTCAGTACCTGAAATGCATGTAAATTTGTTATTGTAATTCTTTCGGATGACAATGCACGATAAGGTGTGTAAAGTTATTCTAAATCCAATATGGCGGACCATCCAAGATGGCAGAATAGTTGTTTTCAATGTACTTCTACAGTATGGGTATCAAATGAGAGGGCTCGTTGGGAATAACTCGAGAAATAATGTGACGTCATTCTGAATTCAATATGGCGGACCATCCAAGATGGCGGAATAGTTATTTTTGATGCACTTTTACAACATGGGTGTCAAATGAAAGGGGTCGTTGAGAGTAACTCAAAAAATGATGTCACGTCATTCTGAATCCAATATGGCGGACCATCCAAGATGGCGGAATAGCTATTTTTAATGCACTCCTACAATATGGGTATCAAATGAAAGGGCTCGTTGAGAGTAACTCGAAAAATGATGTGACGTCATTTTAAATCCAATATGGCGGACCATCCAGGACGGCGTAATAGTTAGTTTTAATGCAATTCAACAATATGAGTATGAAATGAAAGGGCTTGTTGAGGATAACTCGAAAAATAATGTGACGTCATTCTAAATCCAATATGGCGGACTATCCAAGATGGCGCAATAGTTATTTTTAATTCGCTTCTACAATATGGGTATCAAATGAAAGGGATCGTCGAGAGAAACTCGGAAAATAATGTAACGTCATTCTAAATCTAATATGGCAGACCATCCAAGATGGCGAATTAGTTATTTTTGATCTACTTTCACAATATGGGTATCAAATTAAACGGCTCGTTGAGAGTACCTCGGAAAATAATGTAAGGTTATTCTAAAACCAATATGGCGGAACTTCCAAGATGGCGGAATAGTTGTTGTTCATGCACTTCTGCAAAAGGCTTGCCGAGAATAATTAGAAACAATGTAACTTAACTCTTAATCCATTATGGCACACTATAAACTTCAATGTCTTTACATGCCTTTGACACATACAGGGTGTCCAGAGATGAAACGGACAAAACTCGTGGGGTTATAGGGCCGGCCAATATGATTGCAGAATGCCATATACAAATATCCAAAAACGCTTCCTTACTGACATACATAGTGATTCGTGAATTTTGACAAAAATCAATCTGCCTTCTGAAAGAAAACCATATCAGGACCGGAATATATATTTTTTTCCTATTCTAAATTATTGTGAGAATAACACCCTGTATAATAATGATAAAAAATCTGAGGTCATATTTCGAATCTACGGGAAAATACTCGGGAAAATACTATAGGAACTTGTTGAGAAACTTTCTGGCACAATCTCAATCATTCCTCAATAAATTATTATTTAATTCTTTTTCATCAATTGTGGGCCAAAATATCACCAGAAATGGAAATATGAATAATATTCACGAAACCAAGACATACATACTTTTTGTTATTCTCTTTGATTACTTCGTAGAAATATTTTATAAATTACTCTCATAACCTAAAAAAACTCTTTTTTATGTTCTCGTAAGTACAGGCTGTCCCTAAAAGGTCTCAACAAATTCTCAGCACATATTCCTGAGGTCTAAATGAGCCAATTTGAACCAACTTATCTCAGTACGAAATTACTCCATTTCCGAAATACAGGGTGGTAAATTTGAAAATTAAAAATCGAATTGTTAGAAATGTACGAGGAAATGTATGAATATTTTTGAACATATCACTTTGAAAATTGGTAGCCGGGTAATATGCTTCTTCCAACACATAATACGTAATAATACTATCAATCGCAGATTCGTGATAAGGATTTCTCAATTCACAATTTCTCTCCACGTCCTGTATGATGATGAAAAACATTTGGATATGATTATTCCCAATTTGATCGTGTTCATTCTCATTTTGAATCTGTTTATGCTGGGTTTATAAATTCAATTAAACTAGGAATTAAACTAACAACTATGAACTAAAAAAGTTGAATACAATAAGGAAACATTTATGAGGGTTTATACATTTACATCTGCCATTTAAATCAAGAATTAAGAACTACAAAGTTGGCCAACTTTCAACTTAACAACTAAGAATTATGAAATTCTGGTGACAGAACATGAATATTGGATTTGTTCAGGGTTGGAATAAGTCATGAGTTTTATAAAAAAGTCAAAAAAGTCTGACTTTTTGAATTAATTCGGACTTTTTTGAATTAATTCATTTGAGAACAAATCAAATTCTATTCATTTGAACAAAATACAAGAACATCGCAAAAACTAGGTTTTATTTCCGTTGAAAATCTCAAAGCATGAAAATAAATACTTAAAATATGCCATTTTTGCAATATAAACTGAGACTATTGATTGAATGAAAAATGATGTTTATGCAACTTGGATTACTCATTCCCAATATTCATTATAGAGGTGCTTTACAGTTATTAAATTAAACAATTTTTCGATGCATGATGCATTGCAAGAAATGAGTCCGGACATATTTATTTATATTGCGGTAATTTGTATTACTAGTGCAATTCTAGTGGTGACATGTTAGATTTTCGGAATTTCACGCATCATTAGATACACATTGGATCTTACTTTTCTTGCCTTTCTCATGGTTTCTTCTACCCAACTCAAAACTCGGTGAGAAGTAATACACAGAATCTATGACAAAAAGACATTGCAAGCCGGTAATTCCGATTCAGTGTTGAAAAGCCTACATATTATTTTTGTCGGAAATATGAATTGGAGCAATCAATTGCATGCAATGAAATATTGTAAACTGTAAAGCGGCTCTTAGAAAATTTTGTTTTCCGCGTGTGGTGCTTTACGGTTGTCAGTTGTCAGATGCCATGGAATATTTCATTTTAAACTAGTTTAAATTGAGGGTAATAATGCGATTTGTTCCCATTTGATGAATTTTGAATTAATTCACGACTTATTTGAAAAAAGTCATTTGAATTAATTCACGATTTAAATCACTGACTCAATTCATTTGAATTAATTCGTGCCAACCCTGGATTTGTTATTGTTTAAGTTGAGTTTGGTGGAATATTCATTATGGATTCATGAATAGTGGAGACCAACATCACTTTTTTACATCATTTTAATCTTTAATCAAAAGACATCTCACATTTAATTCTTAATTAATATCAAAAATCGAGTCAAAAATGTATATATATATATTGGATCATTCTTTTATTTTATTCAGACCAGGGAAGAGTCCCTCTTATCCTGATATCTATTATGGAACAAAATAAAAACGGTATTGAAGTTTGATGCGAACAGCCCTTCTGCCCCAAATAAGTTTCAGAAATACATTCTAAGAATTGAAAGAGATCGAACGGAAAAAATAAATATCAAAAACTTGAGAATAGTAAATTTGGTCATGATGTCGATATTTTCTCTAGTTTATGGACAATCTCGGTCTTTTGAACTTTGATTGATCACCTGGGTCATAATCAACTGCATTTCGAAGAAGCTGATTCTCATGAACCTCAGCTTTTTCGAAAGTCTTGATGTTTCGTTCTTTAATGACTGACACGATTGAAGGGAGTTTCAGATCCCTGGCGATCTGGTTATTCCGAACATACCAAGGAGATCCTGTCACCATTCTCGCGACTTTGTTTTGTAATGTTTGTAATCTGGTGATATGAGATTTAGCTGTGTGGCCCCAGACTACTGAGGCATACAGTAAAATTGGCCTGATAGCCATGATATAAATATTCAATTTTTGTCTCGATTTTGTCTCAAACCCAATTTACTTCGCCTGTTTAGAAATGGATACAGGGCTCCAATGGCTCGTTTAGCTTTAGAAACTTGCTGTTCAATGTGCTGGGCCCAGGTGAGCTTTTTGTCAATGCACACACCTAGGTATTTAACCTGTGAAGACCACTCTAACTCATGACGATCTAGGACTATTCTGGTTCAGGGAGGCCTCCGCTCCCTTCCGAGTGCGACCAATTGTGTTTTTGTAGGATTCAATTTGATCTTCCATCTTAGGAAGTACTCCTGAAGAGAATTCAGCGGGCTTTAGATGTTCATAGCTGCTTGCTCGAAATTTGTCGAATATGCAAGTACTTCTGTATCATCAGCAAAAAACGACATCTTGCACATCACTGGTCTTGGCAAATCGCTAGTATATAAACTGTACAACAGCGGAGATAAAACTGCACCCTGAGGAACACCAGCTTCAATGGGCTTGATACCAGATCGTTGATCATCAAGTCTTAAATACTGTCTGTAGGTTAATCGAGGAGGTGGTACATTCATTTTACTTGGTTCTTTGGGATTTTCTCTCCTCGTTTCTATAAAATAAAAGTATTCGTATTATTTCAATATATTTGTACAAATTCGATATTTTTTCAATATATCTATATTTCTTTCCTTCAAAAATTTTTTCTAACAAATTGTCACTGACAAGCTACTGGATTTTTCTTTTAGACTCCCTGATAGAAAAATTTGTTAAACGCAGTGACATTTTGGGGCAAATCATCTGATTTGTCCCTCTACAAATATATTGAAATAATACGAATACTTTTATTTTATAGAAACGAGGAGAGAAAATCCCAAAGAACCAAGTAAAATGAATCAAGTCTTACTTGAAAAGTTCGATTTTTCAGAAATGAATACATCAACTGAATCAAGTCGTCAGGAAAGCCCATATCGATCATTCAAAAATGTATAAACACTCTCATGATTATTAATTGTTGATTGTTAATTGATAATTCCTAATTGTTAATGTAATTGAATCTATAAACCCAGCATTACCAATTCGGATGTTTGGTACTTCTAATTTGAATTTGATTAGTCTCAATTTGAACGTGAAAAGGCTCGTGAAAAGGTATAGATGAATTTCATTTGATTGTGCCGAAACGGCCGTGTCAATTTTCTATACCCTCTTTCCAACAGGACCATAAGCCAGAGCGAGCGATATCCATGGACAGGAAGCCGATGAAATCGAACGAAGTTCAAAGCCGCTATTTGACGAACGTGACGAGGAAAATTACGGCTTCGCCGGTGTCTAAGGAGGTGACACCGGTGGCGAAAATACAGGGCGTCGCTAGTAAAGCGACGCCGAACAGGCTGCCGATGTTCTCAAGGACGGACAGCGGTCGATTCAGTATGCGAAGCAGTAAACCGCCAGCGACGAATAATGTTCCCAAGGGCATGAAGAAAGATCCTAACGGTGAGTTTCAAGCGAGGTTCCAACTATGGGGAAGTCTCCAGTTTTATGTCCACGCTGTACAGAATGGCGACCGATAAAGTCAAAGTCGTTTTCATTTTCAAATTAAAGCAATTTCTAATTCTCGGGCCGGCAAACTGTGACGTACATTCTGAATCTAGTCTGAGAATAGCTGATGGTGAAGAATATAAACTGGGCGTCAATTGAAACGTTAATAGTGAAATTTGGCATCAAGTTTGACTTCTCGTAATTTCTAAAATATTGAACGAATTTTGAATTGCCGCCCAGGTTCTGAATGCCTTTTTCATCGTCTTTCGAACCGTTCCTTACAACTTCTTCTGAATTGATCAGGACCCTCGTCAGGACCCGTGATACAGGGTGAAACAATGTTTCGTGCATTTTGAAAAGAATTTCTCCGCCCCCCATTTTGTTGGAAGACCACGATGCTCATATTTTATTCAGGCATTTCATAAATAGCAACCATACCTCGGGACGCTTTCGAGTTTTTGCCAAAAAATACTGTGGTTTCCGAAAAAAAAATTTTTTTTGCATTTTTTTCAAATGGCCTGATTACCTGTATCTTCAAAACGATGAATCAGTCTATTTATTGTCATGACTGACTTATTGAAAATGGTACTTAAATGAGTTCGGGTGTATCCTAATCGTCGTAACCTGAAATAATAATTATCTGTACTGAATTATAGTTTATATCACTATAATTATCTTACCAAATGATTTCGACCCGATTTGAACGAGGCATCTTTAAATTTTTTAGGACCCGACTTACACTGACGTTTTCATGAAAATTGGCAATTGATATAACCTCTATGCATACCTACATTGTTTCAACAATACGTTGTTATAGAAACAAGGTATCGTTGTTTGTTTTTGTTGATGAGATGTGTTGATTTACTGCTCACTAAGGTAGCCAACTTTTATCATAGACTGCGAAGTAATAAATTATTGATTGTTTTTGAGTAACCTGGTATACATATCTGCTCCAACGCTTTCCTGAAATGCATAAAAGCATCCATTCATGGAACTCCTCTAAAATTAGTCCATTAAAAAAAATACAAAAACAATTTTTTTTTTCGGAAACCACAGTAGTTTTTGGCAAAAACTCGAAAACGTCCCGAGGTATGGTTGCTATTTATGAAATGCCCGAATAAAATATGAGCATCGTGGTCTTCCGACAAAATGGGGGGGGGCGGAGAATTTTTTTTCAAAATGCACGAAACTTTGTTTCACCCTGTATCACGGGTCCTGATCAATTCAGAAGAAGTTGTAAGGAACGGTTCGAAAGACGATGAAAAAGGCATTCAGAATCTGGGTTCAAAATTGGTTCAATATTTTAGAAATTACGAGAAGTCAAACTTGATGCCAAATTTCACTATTAACGTTTCAATTGACGCCCAGTTTAGATAGCGAATAGCTTACGAATGAAAATCGAATGAAAAAAATAGAAGAAGTAAAACTGGTAAACAAAAACATACATAACCACAAATGCACTCGGAGCAGGAATGCAGAAGGTAGTTGGCTTCATTCTGACAGGATATGGTTTTGTTATTTATGCATTGAAATATCTCGAATAGAGCTCGTTCCTAAACGAAAATATCATTGAATCAATGAATCACTATCGGCTACATTCAATGATACTATCCTTCCTAATTTACTGTCATCGGTTGGAACAGAATGAAGCCGACAGCCATGGCTCCTTCCTCTTGTTGTGCCTGTCAGTATTTTGAGTGGTGTGGACGGACTAGAAGTATTAGGCGCTGTTGCAAGATATAATCTTCAACTTTCCTAGAAAATGGACCCGTTTCATTAAGAAACGAATTCATTTGCAAAAATGACTGACAAGTTATGAATAACATATTTTAATATAACGATAGTGAAAAATTATAGATACTACCGCAAAATATCATAATTTATCTCTATTAGTGATCAACTTCATTCAGCCAATGAGAGATTTATGGGAATTATTCGAGATAATACTTGACAAAGTAGGATTGAAGATTATATCCCATTGCTGTTATGATATAGTTTTTATGCATTCAGAGAACAATTTCCGGAAATCTAGACCATATTGATGATATCGACAAGGTCGTACTGGTACAGAAAATCGTATTTTGAATCTGTACGTCATGAAAATGGTGGAGGAGCCAAGTTCCTCTATTATGTATATATATATAACTGAAGTGAAATTTGATATTACGAAAAAAAGAACAAATACGTAAATATAATTTTTTTTACGAACTTTACTGTTAGATAAGTACCACAATATAGGAAACTTTCCCATTGTTGTTGTTGTTGTTGTTATTGTTGTTGTTCTTTATCACCCTAAGAATAGGTCATTATACACCTAGGGTGAGAAATGAGCTATTATATAGCAAGAACCGAAGGATTCAATGTGCGAGCTATATATTATCATTCTCACCGGAGGTATATACAGGGTGCCCTTTGAAAACGAACCAGAAGCTCTGTAGGTCGCCAAAACCGGATTATGAAAAAAATCTGAAACACATCAACTACATTTTCGAGGGTGACATCGTTCTAAATTATTTTCAGCTCTGCGGCGTTGCCGCTTCTAACGATAAGCAGCAACAACTTTGTTATTTGCATTTTTAGATTCTCCGCAAAGAGCTGATTTCATCAATGCATCACACTTGAAATCTAGCGGCAATATTCAAAATCGAGATTTTTCAACTTACTCGGCTTCGCTAAACTCTCCGCCTCGCAAATGCAAAATATTCGCTTGTCAAACAAAGTGTCACTTTTGATCGCAATAAAACGATCTACTAAAGGGGTAGGCTTAGGTTACATTTAACCGTAACTAGGTTGATGGTTCCCCTGGCGTTGACAGCTTTGTTACCTGCCTTATTCCGATCCTTCTTCTTGGGTGCTGGTTGTTTATATTGACTTCATGATGATCCAAATTTTCAGAATTTCATTCGAACGAATTACGTGTTAGACCCTGTATATTATCTCAGATAACAGGTATTGACACTCCTTTTCGATGACTAAACACGATGATGATCATAGGTGCATTTGCTTACAGACATAATTTGTCTCTCCTGTTCCGTATTTACAGTTACTAGAACTTCTAAATATGCCTGAGGGTATCAGATAAATATTAATTATTATTATCGATTATTGTGACCCATCCACATACACAGTTGAAATTGAGACCTGTAAATTCATAAGTATATGTATACGTATACCTACTTATTTCGGAAGTTATGCATTTCATAAGAAAAAAATGATGCGCTGGGCTATTATGTTTGGATATATGTATACGGTGTTTCAAAAAAACCTAACCCCCTTGCTAGGGTAGGTAGAGCATTGCAAAATAAGTTGGGTTTGCTGAGTGAAAAAATATCGTAACGGCATCCGTTTTCATGATACAAGGTGTTGAAAAAATTATTTTTTTACACATTTTTCACGATTATTCCGAAACTACTGGCAACATTGTAATGACATTTTTTATGGATGTTTCTTGAAATCTGACTTATCGCATGAATTTGTTTCAAGTATGATCTAAGGTTTTAATATCTGACTCTCATAGAGGGCGCTAGTTACACGGTTCGTACCGAGCAATTTTGAACATATCTTTTTTGAGGTTAGATTTTTCAATCCAAATATGATATGAACTTGAACATCATTCAGTTTTACACCAAAAAGGTACTCCTGGTGAAACTCGATACTATGTTCCGTTTTCGGAATATTTCGATTTGAAAATAATGGAGTAGTAATGATGCTGGTATAAAATGAATTTCATTGAGTTCAATTACCTATTTATTCAGGTTCAAAAACAATAAAATTATTCTTGTGCTGAAGTTATTGATGGAACAAAGAATCATGATCAAGAAATTAAGAGATATTTGACTAGAAACATGAAATATTGAATCAGTTAGAGTAAGTGTTCAAAATGTCCTACGTTTCGAGGAATACACGATTCTATATTCTTTTTTTAAGATTGTATTATTCTTCTGAACAGTTGGGGATCAGCTGTTAGGTCATTTAAGTGATGTTCAATTATGTCTCACAACTCTTGACGGGAATTTACCTATGTAGCATAGACTTTCTGCTCAAGATACAACAAAACTGTGTAATGCATGTTCTTAGTCAAATCTGTTTCAATGTTATTCTTGTGATTCATTGTTAAATCAATGAGTTTTGCATCAGAAATGTATTGTTGTTTCCGATTTTCAATAAATAGGTGATAATTTTTCATAATACTCACTCTAACACATAGCTTTATACCAGCAACAGTTATCACTTCATCATTTTCAAATCAAAATATTCCGAAAACGGAACACAGTATCGAGTTTTACCTAGAGTACCATTTTGGTGTAAAATTGAATGATGTTCAAGTTCACATCAAATTTGGATTGAAAAATCTAACCTCAAAAAAGTTATGTTCAAAACTACTCGGTACGAACCGTGTAACTAGCTCCCTCTATGAGAGTCAGATATAAAAACAAATGCATGCGATGTGTCAGATTCCAATAAATATCCATACAAAATTTCATCAGAATGTTGCCAGTAGTTTCAACATAATCGTGAAAAATGTGTAAAAAAAAAATTGTTACAACACCTTGTATCTTGAAAACGGATGGCGTTATATTCTTTTACTGAGCAAACCCAACTTATTTTGCAATTTCGATCTACCCTAGCTAGGGGGTTAGGTTTTTTTTGAAACACCCTGTATAATTTATCATCGAATTGAATAACAATGAATACCGCAATAAAAAATGGATAGGAGATGAGCTAAAATATTGATGATCTTTTGTATTAGTCACGTCGTAATCTGTGTAATTATATCCTACCTACTGGGGCTGGAAATTTCATTAATTTTCAGCAGCGTATCATTACAAAAATCGCATTTTGCACTTGGATTGTTAAATGTAATATTTTCGATTTTTCATATTATTTGTATATACCACGAAAAAATAATCTATGATGTTATAACTGTTCCCAACGGTTGACTCAGTCTGTATACATGGAACAAATGTAAAAATAAACAAAATTAGTTCAAGTTATTCAGCGTTTTGTTTTTGAATTTCAAATGAATTGAGCCAATACTTTCATCTTCAATCACTTTAATTCATACCGAAAGTTGACTAACCTCTAATTCATTAGCTGTAATGTGATTTTTATTAGATAATAAACACTGATTTGATGGAATCAAAATATTATGGTTATTAAATTCGATTGTGTGGCCTGACACGAAGTCTGCCATATATTTGTACATAAACAATGAAAAGTACTATCGTTGCAAGACACATAAATCGATATTAAATATTGTGTAAATAGGACAGGAAACAGATAAATCTTGATTTATGTTTAATAATAAATGATAAAATTCGAGATTTCATGATAATTTGCTTTCATTTCAAGCTTAGTCTGGTTGTACTTTGTACTTGATAATATACAGGGTGGCCCAGTTCGTAAAACAAAAAAATTCAACAGTGTGTTGTACTCGTTGAAGAAATGAAAAAAGTTTATGTAAACATATACTTTTAAAGGCGTCGTTTTCGAAATATAGGGTGTTGAAAATACGAGTCTGAATATTGTTTTTTGAGGAAAAGTTCGAAACAGTTTGAGATAAATCAACAAAATTTCTCACAGATACTAAACTTGTTACGTTAAATTATTTCATAAAGTGATTCAGTGGCGGCTAAATCTGGTGGTAGTGAAGAAAAAAATCACCCCAATGTTATGTGCATTTCTTTCTCAATTTGTCGTTCAAAATATGAACAAAACATCGGTTCAGCAATATCGTAACATTTTCAGTTCAATAATAATATTTGATTGTAATTAAAACAAGAGTGCTATGCTCACTGTTTCATCTTATAGACCGTAAAACGTTTAGTATCTGTGAAAAATGTACTTGATTTATCTCAAACCGTTTCGAACTTCTCATCAGAAAATGATATTCAGACTCGTATTTTCAACACCCTATATCTCGAAAACGACACTTTCGAAAGTATAAGTTGATATGAACTTTTTTTTATCATTTCGACGAGTACAACACACTGTATGTTAATATGAACTTTTTTTATCATTTCAACGAGTACAACACACTGTTGAATTTTTTATATTACAAACCTGACCCCCCTGTATAACAACTGGAACCACCTTGATTCCAGTTAGGTACATCTATTTAGAAATTCAAATTACTCGTTCCCATTTGATTAGTTCGGTTGCGCTGATTAGTAATTAGTTCAGCACTTGTTGATTGCTTTCAGCACTGAAATCGAATCAGTTGTATTTGAATTAGTAACGGTTAACGGCGTTAACTCCGTTGAGGTTAATACGAGGGTTAATCCATCATAAACGGTCCAAAGTATGCTTGAAAGTTTGTAGATTTAGTCCAATCAAATGGTATTTTCACTTGGAAAAAATTCGAGTAGTCGGTTTCTCTGTGGTTTCATATGTTCTTGGAGGTGCTGAATTCGAATCTGAATTTTGCAAACAAAATTTCCTGGAGAGGTCCGAGGTATTCGCAAAAAACAGCAAAATTTTCGGACTTTTCGTTTTTTTACCCGTAACTCGGAAATTATACGTTATATCGAAAAGACCGCCCCATAGAAAGTTGAAGTAGATAAAATTTCCTGAATATAATTGTTATTGCTCATGAATGTAGGACTGACTAGTGCGGAGATAGAGCCAGTTGAAAATTGACCAAATTTGCGTACTTTAAAAAAAAAGTTTTTGGTCGCATAATTTCAAATCTACGCATTCCTCGGAAACGAACTATACTGCTTGATGTGCAAATGTGGAAAAATCCTAGCCATGTGAATTCTTACCTCTGTCAGCATGTGACTCATGACTTTCGACTTGTCACTGTACTTAAGTATATTAACATCAGCTAGGAAGAATATTGTTTTCCTCACCTGCCTCTTGTTATTCGTTAACGGAGTAGAAAAATCAAGTTTCCTAGCAACAAATATCAGAAATGTCACACATTTGAAGAGAATATAGTTATAGTTATAGTATCTCTGTAATCTTTTTCGGTAGACCCCAAGTGTGATATATCGATGAAATCAGCTCTTCAGGAATAATCTAAAAATGCGATAAAATGCAAGGTGTTCCATTCGAAATATCAATGTTGCTACTACGTTCTAGTAGAAGCGGCAACACTGCATTGTCGAAAATATTTCAAATGAAGGGAGCGTATTCTAAAATGTAAGCATGTACATTTTCATGGATTTCCCCGACTGATTCTCGATATAAAGATAATGTAAGCTCGTCATGACATACCCTGTATATGCAAGAAATATTAGAACGATACATTAATTATTACTACAATTTCTGTTTCATGTATTCAAATGGATGATCATATTATGGCTACATGGCAAAAATAAAAGAGAAATAGTTTCTTCACAAGTAGCCAAATTAAAAAAACCGAGTTTCTATCTTAGTTGTCAATATCGTGAGTTATTTTTGGGTGATTTTTTTTTAAACTCGATGAAATTATTGGCAATCTTCTGGGACCGATTGGGGCATGAAAAATACTCTGATAATATCGTCTAAGTGATGATCTTTGGATTTCAATTCTATGCCTGCAAATGAAATGCAATTTAACAGCCAATTAATGAACGAATATCAAATTGTGATGCATAGTTGAATAGAGAATTTCAAGGCAAATAAGATAGGCTACAGAAATATACAGGGTGCCATTTAAAAAAAAAGTTGGGTCTACTTCCGATCAAACAGGTGGTTGAAGAAAATTGTCATTAGGTTCATCATCGATAATATAACCCTTGTGAATTTCAAGTTTTTATCTCTTCAAATAAAGAAACTACAGGCTGTTACATGTTTCCTGTATCACCCGGTATAATACAATCTATTCTTCATTGCCTTCTCACGGCTAAACGGTGAATTTTTGTATAGAGGAAAGTCGATTTCAATCAATCCATCACCCTATAGAATTTACGGTACGTTGTTCTGGGACACCTTGTTTTATACAAATATGGGTATTTATCAAAATAAGATGGATATGCAGGAAACACAAACTATAATCACATTTTGCATTGTACAGGGTAGTCAAGATGCTTATATCACAAAAAAAAATATTTCATAATTCGATAGAACTCGCCCAAACTTGCTCACCACCGCAAACCGTTTCTTGCTGTGAGCTCCCTACGTTTTATAAAAAATTATTGAAATCCCCGATTTTTCGGACCTCTGAAAACGAGGCGATGATGTGACGTCAAAACCCTAATACTGAAACAAAACTATCCCAGACAGAGATGAATGAAACATGATTTCTGACAGAGTGAATTAGCGCAAGATCACAGTTGAATGAATTAATATATCAGTTGCCTCAGTCTCCGTCGGGCGTTTGGTATTTTCTTTTAACTATGGAGATATGGGGTTTCTACGTCATAAGAGGGTCCGTTTTCAGAAGGTACTATTATTTATGTCCAAAAATAAAACATTCCAGTTGATTTTTCGATCTAATTATGTCGTGAATCATTATTTATGTATAAAAGGATCATTATAAACATAGTTTGAGTTAAAAGTTCTACTAAGGTGTACACGCCCATTGTTTGAGTGCTGCAGAAAAATTATTTTCGCATTTTTTATTGAATTCACGTAAACAAGTCTATGACTGTAGCCCTCCCCCTAATAATAACTGTTCCGCCGCCAATGTTTCTTGTAGGGACTAAACTGAATGTGAATACTTGTCTCTTGTTACACATTTGTTTGTCTTAACTGAAAAAAGGGAATGATCTATATTTTCCGAGGAATTTTTTTTTATGAGAATTTATGAGAATTGCTTGGGGAGATACCCCAGGAATACCACTAATACCAGACGTGCAGATTCCAGTTATCTCTATTTTTGAACATGTTGTAAATCCAAAATACAATTAGAATGTCTGCACATCCGACATTCCCCGAATTTAACTGGTGATGGGTACATTTCATGGAAGTTTCTAACGGTTCAATGACATGTAACACATATACGGGTCGATATGAAAAATAAAGTGAAAACTATTAGATACCTATTTTAAAGAGGAGTGTGGACTCTTGACACACGAAAAAAATGTTTCAAAATATATTTCAGATTTTTAATTGAACTCGATATGTGATACATTTTACTCGAGTTTGTTCTATTCGCAATCTTTTCATCTATAAAACAAATTAGTTCAACTGTTCGAGGATGATTTTTTTGAAATATGCTTGTTTGAATTTCAAAAGATTTTGAATTTGAATGGTTTAATATGCTCCTTCCAAATTCGAATTATCAACAGTAATATCACGGTGTTCTGAATATTCGAGATAATTCTGTCGGTTCATTGTACAGGGTGTCCCACGTAAATGTGTCACGTTTCTGGAATAATTTTTTACGAACTCTTTGAATCTGTGTTCACTTCTTCTTCATATCAACAAAATACAGGGCTCATGAAAAAAAAAAGTTCTCAAATGGAATGATATAAATTTTATTCTATAATAATATATGAATGGCATGAGCCGTAGGAAATCAAGATCATTCCGTGCTCGTTGAACTATACACTATTATACAGGGTGATTCACGGTGGATGGCACATTAGACGTTTCTGGCGAACGCTACTCAAGATTATTCTTAAAAGTTGGTGCCTTGGATAATCAGTTGTGTTCTATCGACCTAAGCGTTGCAACGTTGCCGCTTATATTGAAAAGTAGCAACAACTTTGATTTTTTCAATGGAACACTCTGTAAATTATTCCATTTTCAGATTCTCAAACAAAGATATAGGGTGTGAAAAATCGAGACTTTTCAAATTCAAGAATTTTTGGTGTCGAAACTCAAAACGTTTTTCATGTCCCTATCTTAACTTTTCATGTACCTACTATGAATTGATATTTGATTGGAATAGATACAGGGTGGTCAAAAATCTCAATTCTGAACCACATTATGCTGGAGTTGAAAAATCAAAAGCTCGAAAATTATCATCATCATTGGGATATAATTTGTAGAGTTGAATCAGGTATTCCATGTGGAAATTACGTATGATACGCCAATGTCCTCAATATAACCTAAAAAACAACAAATATCAAAAATCTAGTGTTTATCCCCAGAAATGAATAAAGATGGAACTATATAACTGTTTCACAAACACTTTAGAGTGACGAGAGTGACGAGACGAGGATCTGTCCGTACCCTGTTAAGATGACAAATAATTCAATTTACATCGAGGGACCCTAGCCAAAGGTCATCAGATGACGTTGTGACGACATTCAAATCTACGGGAAAACTGGCATAGATTGATAGTCAGGCATGTTTTCCCGTAGTTTTTCATATCATCGCTACGTCCTTGGCGACCGCGAATATCGTCGATTTTCGATTCAAAATATTAAGATTCGAGCAAACTGTTCATGATAAAATGTTGTTAATAAGGTACAGGGTGCCAAAAGTTACATTTTAGAACTTATAATTTTTCGCGATGGCGGCATAAATGTTCTCAAAGTTAGCGCTAATTGATAAAAAAAACCATCTGGTCTTAGTACCAAGAACTGCTGTGCAGGTTCTTTCAAGAAGAGGAAGAAACAGCAGTACACATACTTTGCCACTGTGAGGGCTTGTCAAGACTGAGGTTCCTTACGCTGGGTGAGGAAAAACCAGGAGCCCAGAGATACACAGGAGATCTGAAAGCTAGCCTATGGAGTCTCATAGAGAAGGCGGGGCTAGCCGAAGAACTCTAATCGATTTTGAGGGCAGACACAATCGATCTGAAAAGGTCGCAGTGTGGAGGCAGATAGCCCGAAGGCCCCATTCCAAATCTAATCTAATCTGATCTAGTACCACTAATTGTTTGCAAATGATTTCAGGTAAGAAGCAGAGCGGCGCGCGCAGCAACTCCTCCCTCTCCTCTCGCGAGGTGGAATTCCAGAATTGGAAGAGGCGCAAGAGCTACGACCCGATGAAGGCGGCGGCCGAGGACAAGCGGAAGAAGGAGCTGGCCAAGCGACAGACGCCCTCTGGCGGCGGCAACCTCATGACGCAATCCTACACGGAGGCCGACCTCAGCCAAGACAGCTCGCCGTCGCATTCTAGCTCCGTGCACCGCTCACAGGTAAAATAATAATTCAAAACAATAATATTATCATCTTCATCATTATTTTTCCCAATATTAAACAATTTACGATAGCACCGAACATAAACAGAGACTATACCTTTTCAAATTCAATTTAGGAATCGGTGAGTTATATTTCGGAAAAAATAATCTCGATTCCAGAATTGGTTACTTCGATTTTAGTCAATTTCAGAATCGGTGAGATGAATTTCAGAAAAGGTCCATTCAATTTCAGAAATGGTAAGTTGTATTTCAGAACTAGTAGGTTCAATTTTTCTTGAAAAACATCTACTTATTTTGTTAGTAGGTAATGTTATTGCTTTCAGGAAAGGTCCTAAATTATTCAATATTCTATTGAAACAGAACACGGGAAATTAAATAATAATAAGCATTTTGGCTTTTTTCTTGATTGACTAGTTTATGTGACGATAATTATACACGCCTGGCAAAAATCAAGGTCACTAGAAGAGCTAGGTTGTCTCGTGACTGTGTGGTGTGCGACGAGAGAGGGGATAGACCAGGGCCTACTCTATCTCACTGGGCCGGAGCATCGCTTTCATGACGTCACACTAGTAGGGACAAAATCAACGCAGTGGAAATTGTCTCTCCCGTTTCATTGATTTACCTCGGGAAAACGGTCACAGTTAGCAAAAAATATCAAGAGGTCAAATTTGTACAGAACAGAATTTTCCAGAAGATGAATCAACTTTCACTGATTTACGATCATTAGTTTCAGAAATATAATATATCAAAATCAATTGACGCTATTCAGAATTGTCCTTTTTTAAACAGCTACCAAAATTCCAATATTCAATTCACAGGAATGATTCAATCATGAAAAGATTCCTCATAGTATCTAGATTGACTGATCCACAGCACATTTTCATAAACACTAAATGAATCTCAATAGTACATGTTTCGGACAATCAGTGTCCATCATCAGCTCAAATATGTGAAACGGCCCTACAAGAAAAAGTATTGATTAAGTTATAAAAAACGGACTCTTTCATTTAAAGCCTCAAATGATGAATATAAATACAGTCACAATCGCTGAACAATAAGTAATCACACGACTGGCATATCAATCGAGCTCTATTGTGTTTCACGGTATCTTATTAAATGAAAAAAAAAAAAAACAACAACCTGTCTTAATTCAAGGCACGGCTGAGCTTTAATCTGTAACGAACACTTCATGCAACAACTGATAGTAAATTATTTGGAAAGTGCTTTACTATTACAAAATCGATACGCCCCGATGGATTCTAGTAAATGAGTCATCAGAGGATGTATCAAAGGATACCTCGAATTTATTTCACATCTAGATGATACTATATGATATTAGAAACTGTATTTACAGTAATTTTTATGGTTTCAGTGAGCATACTAATTAGCAGCTTTCTAAAAGTACACTGGCACGCGCGTTTAGGATGTTTATCATACAGGGTGATTTGTATTTTATGTTAGAAAAATAAATCTAAATAATATCTCTCGCATCTGGACTACAATATTTTTGGAAAAGTAATACTGGGAGAAATGTTCTAGTACCTACTTTCATAACGGTTCCATATAGGAACTGTCTTAAATACAAATATCCTTACCTATAAGTTTGTTCCTATAAATCTTAACTACCCTGTACAATGCAAAACGTGATTATGTTTTGTGTTTCCTGCATATGCATCTTATTTTGATAAATACCCATATTTGTATGATACAAGGTGTCCCAGAACAACGTACCGTAAATTCTACAGGGTGATTGATTGATTGATTGATGAATAATGTCATTTACATATTTTCCTGAATATTTCGAAATCCTTGAAAGTCACTGCTCTGAGATTTGTAGGTTAATATCATATCAATTCAATCAATAAACAAGGAGATATACAGGGTGGCCCACGGTCGATGGTACCTTAGACGTATTATCCTGAAAATTTGGTTACTCTAATAAGCGTTTGTGATCTAACGATTCAAAATATTTTCAGCGAAGCAGCGTTGCCACTTTTACCAAAAAATAGCATCATCTTTGTTATTTCAAATGGAACACCCTATATTTTATTGCGTTTTTAGATTCTCCTCGAAGAGCTAATTTCATCAATGCATCACACTTGGGGTCTAGCAGGAATTATTACAGAGATATAGGGTGTTCAAAATCGAGATTTTTCAACTTTAGGATTTTTTTGTGTCGAAACTATTCATCATTGGTCAAAACGGCTTACATGTCCCTATATTAACTTTTGATTAACTATCGACCGACATTTAATTGGAAAAAATACAGAATGGTCCAAGATTCAGAATTTCGATCACCCTGTATCTGTACCATCGACCGTGGGCCACCCTGTATATTTCACATTCTCTTTGATGAAATTTGAAGTATTTTTTTCGGAGTTCGTCACTTACTATACAGGGTGAGTCAGTTTTTTGTTGCAGGACTTAACAGCTCAATTTTTTCATGACGAGAATCTTATATGAACATATATATATGCGTGTGAGTTTCCGATAAACAGGGTTTCAAAGTTTGCATCTTGAAAAAATCAGTTTCTCAAACTGTCAAAATTCTGATACAAAATACGGGCTCGAAAAATAGAGTTCATTACAGGTAAATTATATTTGGCATCTTTCTTGAAACCCATACAGTTTTAGAAAAAAACAGAAGGGAGCGAAAAGTATCCAAATTGAAGAGAGAATCTGAATGGATGTTCCATAGAAAACAGAGGCGGTACGCAAAAAAGTTCGAGAGGGTTAACTCGGGTACGACCCTCAAAAGTGTATCATCCTGTAGGTATTCAAGAACGCTCGCTATAGCCCCAAATATTGCGATTGCAAAAGGTGATAAGTGTACCAAATTTCGATCCATCATTCTGAAAAATGTAGGAGGAAATTCGAAAAACACGAAAAAAATTGCAAACTTGTATATTGAAACTGTTTTAATCTTCTCCTGAAGATGCTAACATAGTTAGCGAAACACGTGTCGAGGTAAACATCGGTTTGGTAATTTTCATCAAAGAGAATGCGAAATACATATCTCCTTGTATATTGATTGAAGAGATAAAACATGTTTTCCAATCACATTCACTATAGTAAATCGCCCTACGTGTTTTAGAGCAGTACCTTTGAAGGATTTTGAAACAAAGAAAATCTGAAAATAAAATTATTCTTCCACGTCCTCCCACGGCTTAATGGTGCATTTTTCTATAGAGGTAAGTTGACTTCAATCGGCCTATTTCTCTCTCTACTTCACCCTGTCAAATTTATGGTATGTTGTTCTGGGCCACCTTGTATATTTATGTATATTTTGTGACCCCAGTAATATTGGCATGTTTTTCTGCTTATATAGGTATCTTCTTTACTAAATAATCTGGTGGGTGGTGACTTCTGACAATCTACACAACAGCTAATTCCAGTTTAATTGTATTTGTTCTTCGTAAGTTAGTTTTAAATGCACTACTGACGATACAACTAACACCTAACATAAAAGCACTAACTTTTTTGCAACGCACTCACCACGGTACAAAAGTATCAAGAACTCACCTTCTTTTCATATATTCATTATTATTATCGATCTTAGCTTTTCGAGAAAATTTAGTTTGTTTTACTAGGCAGAAATGCCGCGGTTGGTGTTTTATAGCCTAGGCTAGGAAACTAGCCAAGGCATAATATCTTCTTTTCTGCCATGTGAAACATAATTTTTTCTCCAAATTCTTTTCAATTTCACGCAAAGTCCAAATAATTACCAATTTGATTCAAATTATTTGGAACGTTGCATAGCAACAAACTTTTTCTGCCTAGGCAGTAAAAGTACACCTTTTCTGTCATTAAAGACCCACTTTCAATGTCATTTGGAGAAAAATAACTATTTCACCCAGATCTAGTCAGAAATGTTCCAAGTTTCATTGAGTGACGTATTGAGAATGTTCAAATATTGTTGAAACGATAAATTCTTACATTTCAAAACTATTTAGAACTCATCATTTATTGTTTATTTCAGTTTTTTGCGACATAATTGTCTTTCACTTGTTCTTCGAACAAAGCAAATTACTTGTTAATAGAGAGGAACTAATTGAATTATATTATTGCAATATGTTGAGTAATGGTTTTATTTCAGTAACTTTCTACAATCAAAACTTGTTTCTCATAAAATGACATCATGTGAAATATTGGTAAATGACCCGAGATTATCAGAGACAAATGAAAAAGTTTTTATATACCGAAATAGGTTTTCTCCTACTTTATTATTGAATTCTGTAATATCTGCATCTTGTATAGATATTCCAGATGTCATAAAGCAATGCCACAAATGAAGGCCATCTTCTAAAATGAGTGTTCAGTCGTCTTCAGAGATCATGTCGTCAATGGATGGTGTCAGCGCTCTTATTACAGGAGTTATTAAGAATGCTATCATCGTCCATATGCGATATGTTTTCTGAAGACGACTGTACGTCTCGATGTATGTACGTTTGAAAATTAAAATATATATGATGTTGATTTCCGACCGTGTCTTTTATAATATGGCACCATTGAAAATAACCATCCCATGACTGTATAAATTCACTGTTGGTTATTGCAGCAGCTACTCAGTTAAAGTATTTAACCTGATCAAAGTTTATACACACCCTAGACAATAACTGAGTAAAAATTGGCAATGTTCTTTGAGAAATAACAGACAAGCGGCTAATGGGCTGTGCTGATTACCCACAAGTCTGATTATTCATGTAATTTCATTGTAAATGTTAATAACAGTTATTTAACCAGCTAGTGTATTAATGAGGGCGATTAATGATCGAGATATTTTAACGTGCGAGCAAAGCGAGCGCGTTAATGTTCGGGATCATTAATCGCCTTTTAATATTCGAGTTGGTTACAAAATTTTTCCGTCGACTGTATTTCTCATTTCTCCCGCAATGAAGACAACTTGGTTCGCAAAGTCATCATTCATCCGGAAACTACTAAGAATCACCCAGTAGCCATGTTACTGACATTAGTGACATTTGACATTTGTCGAGATGATCAACATTAGAAATAAATTCAACAGGGATCAAAATCGTTTCAGAAACTTGGAAATGCGAACCCGTTAACGGAAAATCCATATTTTCGATTTAAATGCAGATTCAGTAAGTTGAAGCATATACAATAAATGCAAGCGGTGTATGTTTGGTTGCCTATAAAACAATCGTGCATTAATAGACAAATTAATCATCAATAGGGGTCATTAATGAACGATTTCATAAACATTAAACTTACTCGTTAATAGGAAGTCGACGGAAATAGTTATTTAACCAACTAGTGTATTAATGAGGGCGATTAATGATCGAGATATTTTAACGTGCGAGCGAAGCGAGATCGTTAATGTTCGAGATCATTATTCGCCTTTTGATATACAAGTTGGTTACAAAATTTTTCCGTCGAATATATTTCTCATTTCTCCTGCAATGAAGAAAACTTGGGTCGCGAATTTATCCATCATCCGGAAACTGCTAAGAATCACCCAGTAGCTTTGTTACTGACATTAGTGACATTTGACATTTGTCGAAATGATCAACATAGAAAATAAAGTCCTTATGTTAGAAAACAGGGATTAAAATCGTGCCAGAAACTTGGAAAGGCGAACCCGTTAACGGAAAAACTTCGATGAAATCCATATTTTCGATTCAAATGCAAATTCCGTAAGTTATAGCATAAACAATGAATGCACGCGGTGTATGTTTGGTTGCCTATAAAACAATCGTGCATTAATAGACAAATCGTTCATTAATAGGGGTCATTAATGAACGATTTCATATACATTAAACTCACTCGTTAATAGGAGGTCGACGGAAATAGTTATTTAACCAACTAGTGTATTAATGAGGGCGATTAATGATCGAGATCATTAATCGCCCTGCTCCTGAATTTTCTACACGTACTTAAGAAACACCCTGTATATCATTTTAATCAACTTTGTATCTCTTAAAATTCAGGATATAGCAATTTCTCGGGACCCTGTATAATCTTTGACCTGACCAAGTCCCTAGCATAAACGCTAACAATACTAACAGCTTACGGCACCACTCCCCCACACAAATGCCGCCCACTCATCTGCTTCTTCACATTTTTCTAGAGCTTCCACGGGACAGCTGCCCTAGAGCAACTGCTCAGCTCGGGCGAAGAGGACGACCTGACTCTATCAGCGGACGAGGGCTTCAGCCCGCCCACCCCGAGCCCCTGCGAATTGAGCCCTGCGAGGGCCTCCCTGAGGCACGCCATATGGGAGAATATGCGGCACTAAAACACGGCTGTACGTTTGTTGGATGTTTTTTTTACCTCGGCGCCTTTTCTCCGCTACAGTCTAGTCCATTGACAACTATACAGCAAGCTGTATATAGGAAGGACACTGTATTCATGTTGGGCATTGAAGCTCCCTCTGGTGGTTTGGAAGAAGCTCAATTGAAAAGTCACAACTAAATAATGAAAGAAACAGACAGCTATCGCATTTGGCGCTAAATTCAAAATTTCAATTTTATTTCAGGTCCAGGTCTTTGATTTAGGTATTCGAAAGACAACTAATGATCGATCATGAATTTATTGAAAATATAAAATCAAAATGCTATATCAGTATAACAGTATTGTCTCTTGAGATTTTTCATTTTCTTGATGACCTGACAAGTTTTCTTGTGAAGATCTTTTTGGCGAGTCACATTGACTTCTGCACTTATACTGTTCCTGAAACACAAATTATGATACTTCAGCTGATCATCTCATATTTGAAATACTCAGAATTTACATACTGGCAACACTTTTTTTGGAAGTTGATAGGTTTGAATTGGTTTCTGATCTTGATTCTGATCGCAATTCTTCCAGAGGTTCCACTACTGTGGAGGTTCTTGGTATCGAATCAAGTGGCTGCATGGGAATAGATGATCTTTGACAATGCTCTTCTTAAAGTTTCAGCATTATTAGCTACTGAATGTTGTGATCTGAATATTTATTTCAATAAAAAAGCTTATCTTCTAGACTCATGGATTCACGGAGTGAAAGCTTATGCAACAACCTTCCACTTGATCTGAAATCAACTTCGATGTGCTTTCTGCACACTCTACAGTTATTAAAATTGTGGAATAGTCCATTGAAAGTGGTTTTTCATTGCCACAACGTCTGAGCCATTCCATAAATCGGATTTTAAAAGCATTCGGATTGGAAAACCGGTGTTTACTCTCTAAAGAGCCACAACAACCATGTGCAGAACAATATATCGCCACCATCTTAGCAAGTAATATATACACTGAAAATTTCGTCCAAACTGCACAATGGTCTATAGTTCGAGTAGGAACACTTCCAAATCCACAAAAATGTATTCACTACTAAATTATTGATGAAATATGAAAAAAAATTAATATCGAGAATATTGAGAAACAAGCCAAACCATCAACACGAGAGAACAAATCAGACATCTGACAGCCACGCCCAAAATTCTGTGACTTGACACTCGACCACAGTGCCCCCTTTTCATTTGGAAGTAACTAAACATAGGATTCGAATAGCCCATTTAAGTGCTTGCTGTATAGTTCTCTATGGTCAAGTCTTTGCAATGTCACTTGAGACAGCTTGATCAGAAGAGATGCGATGCAGCCGCTGGTCCCTTTGAAAAGTTCAAACGTGGACCATGTGCCAGCGATGTTTTTTACTGAATTTCATTAGAGCCTAGCCATAGCACCATTATACGGGAAATATTGCCACGGTGGCATGTCAAGAGCGTATAACTTTGTTTTGTAGCTTGTTTTGCCAGAAGCGTGGTGGTCATTAGAGTAGTGTACCTTCCTCCGAGCGAAACGACCGGGGGTTCGATCCCTACTCCAGCTAATCTTTTTTTAATTTTATTTTTGAAGTAATTTATCGAAAAAATACTATGGAGGCATTTATTGGTTAGGCCGATAGTGATTCACTATTTCAATTATGTTTCTTCTCAGGATCGGCCGGAGAATTTCAGTTTCTCGCGCCCAGCGAGCGAGGCGTAATATAACCTCGCTATGGTGCTATGGCTAGACTCTAGTCTGACTTTGTATCAAGTGACTTTGCAAAGACTATACGTTGATGGATTCGTTCGTGGAAAGGTGTGTTCGTTGGTGTTGCCACAGCCGGCTGTATAACAAACCATGGTGAGGGAATGGCAACACCGCATTACTGTGAGCCGAGGGTCCTCTGCTTGACTGGTGACATAAACAAACATCAAGTTACCGCTAGCAAGATATTTTCAGGGTTTTTTCAGCCCCGGGCCAAGCAGTAATGGACAAGTGAAAAATAAATACTTTTTTCTACAAATTTCATCAAGAGTATAATTTTTAACACATGCGTCAGTGTCTAAAATGCCATTTTATGACACTGGTGTTGAAAGTGAAATACTTTTAGCACTAGTGCTTAGTACACTCACAATATAAAATACCACCTTTGGCACTTATATCATAATTAACTATTTTCTCTATGAGTCAAGAATTATTGAATATTTTGCATTTAAATTCGGTATGTGGTTTCATCTTTGAGCGAACCTTTTTTTTACCGAAAGTCATTTCGGACATCTATCCAGTGGTGGGCTACAAGGAGTTGAGTGAGTTATTGCCAAAAAGCCATTTTCATTTCTCAACTTCAACACCCTGTATCTCGAGAACTGAACACTTGAGGGCTCTCATCTGTTAAACGTTGTCGATCGAATTTCGAAACACCCTGTATTTAGTTTTTCTCTTCATCAAATGAGATAATTTTCTGTTCTTTGGTTTGATTCTGGGAGTGATCTGAGCTGTTCCTGAATCTGATCCACCCACTCAATAACATTTCATAGGAAAGAATAAATCCCAACTTATTATCACCTAGTCGAGCTTGGACCTGCATCTCATTCAATATTACAACTTGGGAAGGTATTTTTAAATGCATCACATACACATCTGACTGGAAACCGAATTGATAAAAATTAATGTTACTACAAGGTGGGCCAAAAGAAGTCATCCGATGTTGTTTGGCTCTCATTTTTTTTTCTATATGAAAAGCTTAGATTCTGTTTTTTGATTATTTTCATTTCAACCTTTAGAATTTTATTGGTCAAGTCGAGAAGATGATATCGGCCGAATGGGCGCCGTCACAATTGTTTGCTATAGGGGCTCGTTTTATGCATTTTTCATCACTTCGGCGACAGATTGTCGCACTCGTGTCGAATGTTGTGCTTGACGGTTTCCAGAGTCTCGGGCTTGTTCACGTAAACACGGAACTTCAAAAACAAACACCTAAAAGGTCTGGAACGGTTAAATCGGGAGATCTTGCGGGACAGTGCAAATCGCCAAAACGAGAGATGAGGCGATCCGGGAACGCCGCCTTCAGAATATCGGTTATGGCTCGCGCAGTGTGTGCCGTTGCTCCGTCCTGTTGGAACCACATGCCCTCCAGTCCTAATTCGTTCAATTGCAGCAGAAAAAACTCGGTTAATATGGCCCTATAGCGCGCACCGTCCACTGTTGTCGTTTGACCAGCGGCGTCCTCGAAAAAAATGGCTCGATGACTCCTTCAGAGTGAACAGCGCACCATGCAGTCACTTCGAGCGGGTGTAATAGCTCCTTGTGCATTACTCATAGATTTTTGGTGCCCCAGAAGCGATAGTTCTGCTTTTCCACGTACCCGCTGAGGTGGAAATGAGCCTCGTCGCTCATTATGATTTTGGTCGAAAAATCGTCCACGAGATTGAGGATGGCTTCGCTTGGATTATTCCGCGTTCTTGAGGAGTGTATCGCTCCATGGCTTGTTCACTTGTATTCTACATCTGTCTAGTTCACGAATGTCAAAACAGATCTGATATTGACCGCCATTTGCAAAAACAAGAGCTACTTTCGATAGGGTGATTCCTTTTGGCCCACCTAGTATCTATCTTATGGACTTTCCATTTCCAACTCTTTTCTCAGTTTTTCTTCATATTTCCCACCTAACTGCTCGTGATTCAGAAGTACATTTCGTACAGCAAACTATTTCTGACGTCTATCAACCGCATTCGTTTTAAATGATGAATAGGTTTTTTGAAAGTTTTAACTAACAAGTATTTTAGCAAATTCTCCCGAATTGTTTCATCTGTAAAAGAAAATAAATCATGTTTCAACGAAATGAATAGCACACACCGCAGAATAATGAGATTCTTCAATTCTTCAGGAAATGTAAAAAGAATAATTTGACATTGAACATGAAACATAACCTCATTTCAAAATACTTTATAATTAGCTCACATTAATAATATATCTATTCACTTCTGAAAACTAAATAAACAAATTTGATATCATTCATTCACATTATGGCCAACGAGAGACTTTCGGACATTGTTGCCAATACTGTTCACCATGACTTTCTTATTAGAGAAGGCTGTGGTGTTACTCAACCTGCTCATTGTTTTTTTGTTCTATTGTCTCTGTTCATTACACAAACGAACATGTCTATTGAGTATGGACACTCCGACACTCGTCAAGCAGTGGCAGTGAAATACAGGGTGATCAAGAGAAAAAGTCTTCATGTTTCTCTACATAGTTTTCATTTTATGATCTGCATAAAAATGGTATCACGAAGGTATAATTAAATTATCACCTCTCTTTATTTAGTTAGAGAAAAGGCGTCACACCATTTATTTAAGTAGTATTCCGCGAAAATTGAATTTTTGCGTATGTAGGTAATGTGTTTTTTTTGGGAATTTGTGCAAAACGAACTGGGTGCATAAAAATGAATGCTGTTTTTGTATTATGAAGTATTTCAGAATGAATGAATGAAAATTCGTTTTTTCAATTATGATAATATTTTTTATGCATCTTGGAAAAGAAACAAAATTATGCTCAAAAAATGAAGAATATCTCATTACCCTTTTTACTAATAATATATGCTTTGTCCTACATTTTTACAAATTTGTTATTGTCAATATGGATCCTGTTCATCATACGAACTTCCTATCTACTCCGAAAATTTCACACTTAACATTTTCGATCAATTTAAAGCCTGTATTTCGTATCGTTACCATAGCAACTAAACAAATTTTTTGGAAATTCTTTCCTCCTTGGAGGACGGAGCATGGAATTACACTGGAAATGTTTCGACGTTTATAGGTTAAATGACATTTACATTCAACTTCAGATTATTTCGAGTTCATTCTATAGTCAATAAATAAAAATCATGTATCAACAGTTTACCATATAATATTATGTAGGCATACTTGCAATATAATATTTCAGTGCGAAATTTTCTTACCGAATACCACTTTAGCTTCAATTAATATCCGGGAATTTTTTCTCGTACACGAACATTTGAAAAATTCGTGTTCTCGAAAAAATTTCCGGAAATAATTGAAGCTCTCGTGATGTTATAAGTGAAAACATCCCTAGTCTCAAAAAAATTTCTTCTTCCATGTCCTCTACACGTTTGTGCGTTCATTAACTGACATACTTGCACAATTCGAGGGAAATGTCTCATCCATATTGGCTATAATAAATTCGTAATTCTTAGATTGATGTGCAAGATTGCTGTGATATTTTTGACCTTAGTTGATTAACTCCTTAACGCCCTGATACTTTCGCTGATGGAAATATTGAAAACGTACTACTTAATTCAAAGACATTACCTACGTATAAATTGATAATTTTATTTGTATTAGTTATTTATCAGTCTATCCTTTTTTGTTTTCACACCATCACATTTTACTAGCTGTAAGTATTTTCTCCATTTTGTTTTAGACATCTTTTGAAGAAATTGTCTCTCTTCCACATCTCAGAATAGCATACATTGTGTTTTGGGTATTTGTTTAGCACCATGTATGCTATTTTTTGTCGATCCTTTAACTAAGTGTAGGTATATGATAACCAAAATGTGATTTTATATCCTGAGATTATTATTAAGTATGCAGATAGTTATTTTTATTATTGTATTAATATTTAGGTTTGGTATGAATTCTAGTTGCTTGTTAATTATTTAAAATTCTGTTTGAGATATTATGTATTAGGAACCACTCTGAAAAGAACAACATTTTTAGAATTTTATTCCCGAATCATGCTGAAATCGTTTTGTTAAATGATCGGATGTATTTTTTGTGTTGCTCATCTTCAATTTTTTGCTCTGTGAATAAATAGATATTATATGATTACTTCCACTGTTTTTTTATTTCTGACAAGCCCAAAATCGCTGAAAACTTCGCCACACATCCTAATTTCTCTGCAGAATACGTCGATAAAGTCGAAATTTCCATCAATTTTTATAGTTTCTGAAATGAAAAAAAAAAAGTGGTCCGACATGGGGTCAAAAAATAACATTTAATTCTAATACTGGAGAGCTGTGCTTCAATACTTTTGAGTTCTGCTCAACAAGAATATTGAGTCGGTTTTGCTGTGTGTATGATAGTTTCCGAGATATTTGCATTTCGAAGAAAATTCCAAAACGTCCAAAATCGCAGAAAACTTCACCAATCATCCAAATTCGTCTGAAGAATACGTCGATCAACTAATTTCCACTGTGCTTCTGGTCCGCACTAGAAGGTGCTTAAAGAGCCCTAAATACCAAATTTGAAGGCTCTAGGACGAAAGAAGAAGAAACAAGGTTTAACCCCTTCGAACTATTTTCGAAATATTTAAGGGCTCAGAATGAGCTGAAAATTCGTATACAGGATGTTCTCGGTCTGCAGAACCAGAATATAAAGTCGGTTTCTCTGTATGTCTGATAAATTTAGAGATATTAGCATTTTAAATAGAATCCGAAACATCCGAATTCGTTGAAAACTCTTCCACATACCCCAATTCGTCTGCACGTCGATCAACTCGAATTTTCATCAGTTTCTTACGAGGAAAAATTTTGGTCCAATGTTGGGTCGAAAATTCACATTTTTTTTATTTTAGGACTAGAGAGCTGTGCTTCTAGTCCGCAGTAGAGGATGCCTAAAGGGCCCTAAATACCGAATTCGAAGGCTCTAGAACAAAGTTGATTTTTGGGTCTGAAAAAGAAACAAGGTTAACCCCTTTGAATATTTTTCAATATTTTTGAGGTCTCAGAATGAGCGGAGAATTTGTATACAGGATGTTCTCGATCTACTGAACAAGAATATTGATTTGGTTCTTCTTTATGTATGATGTTTTTCGAGATATTTGCATTTTTAAGAAAATTGAAAACTCTCCCAAACCTCCAAATTCGTCTGCAGAATACGTCGATCCACATGAATTCTCATCAACTTCCATAGTTTCTGAATTATAAAAATTGTTGTCCGAAGTGGAGTAAAAACTTATTAATTTTTGATCTTACGATTAGAGAGCTGTGCTTCTGGTCCGCACTAGAGGATGCCTAAAGGGCCCCAAATACCGAATTTGAAGGCGCTAGAACAAAGTTGATTTTTGGGTCTGAAAAAGAAACAAGGTTAACCCCTTTGAACATTTTTCGATATATTCAAGGGCTCAGAATGAGCTGAAAATTCGTATACAGGATGTTCTCGGTCTGCATAACGAGAATATAAAGACGGTTTCTCTGTATGTCTGATGAATTTAGAGATATTAGCATTTTAAAGAAAAATCCGAAACATCCAAAATCGCTGAAAACTTCTTCACACATCCCGATTCGTCTGCAGAATACGTCGATCAACTCGAATTTTCATCAGTTTCTACATAGTTTCTTAGAAAAAAAATCTTGGTCCAAAGTGGGGTCAAAAATTGTCATTTTTTCAATTTTAGGGCTAGAGAGCTGTGCTTCAAGTCCGCAGTAGAGGATGCCTGAAGGGCACTAAATACCGAATTTGAAGGCTCTAGAACAAAGTTGAATTTTTGGTCTGAGAAAGAAACAAGGTTAACCCCTTTGAACATTTTTCGATATATTCAAGGGCTCAGAATGAGCTGAAAATTTATATACAGGATGTTCTCCGTCTACTGAACAAGAATATAATGTCGGTTCTTCTGTATGTATGATGGTTTCCGAGATATTTGCATTTTTAAGAAAATTCTAAATCGTCTAAAATCGTTGAAAACTTCTCCACACATCCCAATTCGTCTGCAGAAAACGTCGATCCACTCGAATTTTCATCAGTTTCTACATAGTTTCTTAAGAGGAAAAATGTCGGTCCAAATGGGGTAAAAAATTTTCATTTTTTTTTAATTTTAGGCTTAGAAAGCTGTGCTTCTAGTTCGCACTATAGGATGCCCAAAGGGCTCTGAATACCAAATTTGAAGGCTCTAGGGCAAAGTTGGATTTTGGGTCTAACAAAAGAAACAAGGTTAACCCTTTTGAACTTTCTTCGATATTTTTAAGGGCGCAGAATGAGCTGAAAATTTATATACAGGATGTTCTTGGTCTACTGAACAAGAATATTTAGTCGGTTTTTCTGTATGTATGATGGTTTCCGAGATATTTGCATTTTTAAGAAAATTCTGAAACGTCCAAAATCGCTAAAAATTTTCCCAAACATCCAAATTCGTCTGCAGAATACGTCGATCCACATGAATTCTCATCAATTTCCATAGTTTCTGAGTTATAAAAATTTTTGTCCGAAGTGGGATAAGAAGTTTTTATTTTTTGATTTAAGGACTAGAGAGCTGTGCTTCTGGTCCGCACTAGAAGATGCCTAAAAGGCACTAAATACCAAATGTGAAGGCTCTACGACAAAGTAGAATTTTGGGTCTGAAAAAGAAACAAGGTTAACCCCTTTGAACTTTTTTCGATATTTCTAAGGGCTCAGAATGAGCTGAAAATTCATATACAGGATGTTCTTGGTCTACTGAACAAGTATATTTAGTCGGTTTTTTTGTATGTATGATAGTTTCCGAGATATTTGCATTTTTAAGAAAATTCTAAAATGTCCAAAATCACTGAAAACTTTTCCAATACATACAAATTCGTTTGCAGAATACGTCGATCCACATGAATTCTCATGAATTTCCATAGTTTCAGACTTACAAAATTCTTGCCCGAAGTGAGGTCAAAATTATTATTGATTTTTTTCATTTGAGGACGAGTTCTGTGCTTCTAGTCCGCACTAGAAGATGCCTATAGGGCCCTAAATACCAAATTTGAAGGCTCTAGGACAAAGTTGAATTTTGGGTCTGAAAAAGAAACAAGGTTAACCCCTTTGAACTTTTTTCAATATTTTTGAGGTCTCAGAATGAGCTGAGAATTTGTATACAGGATGTTCTTGGTCTACTGAACAAGTATATCTAGTCCGTTTTTCTTTATGTATGATGGTTTCCGAGATATTTGCATTTTTAAGAAAATTCTAAAACGTCCAAAATCGCTGAAAACTTTTCCAAACATCCAAATTCGTCTGCAGAATACGTCGATCTACATGAATTCTCATCAATTCTCGAATTTTCTGAGTTATGAAGTAAGTACTTGTCCGAAGTGGGGTCAAACATTGATATTTTTTGCTCTCGACTTTTTTCAATATTTTGAGTCCTCAGAATGAGCTGAAAATTTGTATGCAGAATGTTCTCGATTTCCTAAATAATATAGCGGAGTTATTTTCATCTTCAGACTTCTTTCAATATCTCCTCGTGATATCCTGATCTCTCCTGATATATCAGTCAAAATAATACCAAGGGGAAAATGATAAAAAAAAATCATAACACTCGGATTCTTGGACGTTTATTTTTATTATCACCATAATTTTCGTACATTCATTCTTTATTACATTTAAGCGCCGTCTAGTAACAAATTTTATACATATTTTTGTTTGCAAAACAATAGAAAACTATACATTAAAAAATATTACATCGTATAAGTAGATAATACTCCAAAGATAATAACAACACGACAGTCGCCATTATCTTTGGCGGTACCACCCACAAATAGTACCCGACTAGGTATATACATGAAACGGTAGAAAACGATACTTGGAGTCAACACCGACCACTTCGTAAAAATATCCAGAAAAAATCTATTTAGACAGACAGTAAAGTTGCCAAGTCAGTATTCAACTCCAATTGACGCTTTCGAACGATATTCTAATTCAGTATTCAGTCAATAATAACAATCATTATATGTAGTATCCAAACAATCACATGCATATGAATTGATGTGAAGACGCGACCAGAGTCGCTGCTGCTGCTTTCCACTCTGACTTCATCGATATGGACGTTATAGCCGCTGACATATGTCAAATTGACGTGGAAATTGCCCTCCGCCAAACCGTTGGGAGATTTCACTATGAAAGTGTATTCGCCCGTGTCCGATGACGTCACTTTGGGCAGGAAGAGCACGGCTTGATGACAGTTTGGCTCCGATGAATTCTGGAAAAAAAGCATGAGAAATAAGATTCTCGTTGAAGCCTTCAGTCATGTTGAAAATATTACTCTGTATCATCTTAGTCTTTTTTTTCATGTTCTGGTTCCTACAAAAAGGGATTTACTGTGATGTCCAGAGAACATCGTGAGAAGCAAGGGAAATAAGGTAGAAATTGGTGTTCTTCTTGAATTTCTGGAGGTTATATGCCTCGGGGAACACCTCCCTTGGCAATGTCGTGTTCCAGAGCCTCGCTGTTCGTTGGATGAACGAGTCTTTGGAAAGAGATGTTCTGCAGGTCTCCAAAGTGACCACGAAGGGGTGCGAAGCCTCAACTCGACGGATTAATCTCGCGAGGACTGCCAAGGGGGGAACAATTGTTGATATTTCAGAAGAACATCGTCTATGAAAATATCTTTAAAATAGAGCCAAATCGCCAACTCTTCTCTACGGTGTTCCAGAGAAGTGAGTGGGTTTGTGAGCGAGGCATCACCCACGAGACGAATTGCCCTTTTTTAAACAGAATTCAACAGTTTCAGAGTATATTCGGGTGCTGCACTCCAAATCTGGGAACAGTATTCCAGGACAGGTTGGATCTGTGCCTTATAGATCATATAAGCAGTTGACTGGAAGCAGTGCCGTAAATAGGGCGGTGCCACCGGTGCCCAGGCACAGGGCGTAGACTCTGGGGGGCGCAAGAAAGAATGGCCAAAGCAGGCAGGACTATCATTGTTTCGGTTTGCTCATGATGAGTTCCCGTTATTGCTGCGCCCCTAGTGCTCGATTCCAACACATACTTACCTACATGCCAGTATCATCAAGAGTAGACAAAACACCGCGCTCATTTTTCAATCAAAAGAAATTTTAACGAAATTAGAAGCTGACGGATTGAAAATTGATGATGTTCGTGGCCAAGGGTACGATAATGGCAGTAACATGGCTGGTAAATATAACGGAGTTCAAACCAAAATTAAACAAATCAATGTAAATGCTGAATACCTACCTTGTGCAGCACATTCTTTGAATTTGTCTGGCGTACATGCCGCTAGTGTAACACCCGACATGATCACATTTTTTGGAACAATTCAGAAGATATTTCTGTTTTTTTCGAGTTCTACCATCAGATGGGAAATCTTAATGAAACATCTAAAAATTTCTTTAAAGAAACATGCCGATACTAGATGGGCTTCTGAAGCTAGAGCCGTTAAAGCTTTAAATATGCAACTGCCCCAAATCTGGTGTGCACTGAAGATTTTAACTACCAACGATTACAATGCAGAAACAGTAGCTACAGCTAAAATCATTATGGGTCTAATAAACTATAAATTTATATGTACTCTGCAAATTTGGGATCAAGTTTTAGAGTCTGTTGATAGGGTGATCGTAGCTTTACAGTCGAAAACTATTGCTATTGACAAAGCCTCTGAATTAATCAAAGGATTAATAAGGCAGATTCAGAATATTCGCGAGACTATAGATAACGTTTTTGAAAAGGCAGAAAAAGTTTGTGCAGAATGTGAAATTGAGGACTATTTTCCGGAAAAACGTAAAAAGCGAGTGAAAAGACAAGACCTTGGAGAAATCTCAGACGCCGGCTACGATATTACCCCACAGCAAAGGTTCAAAATTAATATGTATGAAGCAATTGATAAAATGATTTCTGAATTCACATGGAGATTCGAGAAACTTCACAATATTCACCACCTTTTTAATTTTTTGACAATAGAAAATATTGCTAAATATCCAGCTGAAGAACTAAAAAAACATGCCGCTGATTTGAGTATCAAATATTCAGCAGATATTAATAATACTGAATTTTGGGCTGAATTAGACACTTTAAAGAGTCAAGCTGAAACGACTATATCATTTAATAAATGTGACCGTAGTACAAGTCTGGGTCTTCTTAAAGCTATAGTCGAACTAGATTTGAAAGATATGTTTCCCAATGTAGTAGTCGCTATAAAGATTTTTTTAACAATGCCAGTGACTGTAGCTTCCTGCGAAAGATCATTCAGTAAGCTCAAACTAATAAAAACTTACTTGCGCTCTACGATCGGCCAAGAAAGGTTGACCGGCCTAGCGATTTTGTCGATTGAACGCGGCATAGGGCGCTGCCTGTCGTATGAAAAAGTTATCGACGATTTCGCAATGAAGAAAGCGCGAAAAGTAAATCTGTGAAAATGTTCATGGCTTGCTTGAAAGAATCTTCACTATCTGAACTCATTCATTTGTGGTCTCAATCATTTGTGTATTATGTATTATGTAGTTGTAAATAATCTTGCAAATATTTTCGAATAAATGTTTTTTCACCAATTCATACTTAAATGCAATTTATATTATGCTACCTTCTCTATTCAAACCTTTAACATACCAAGTACTCGAAATTAAATCAATATATAAGGGCGCAGTTATAGAAGCTCGCACAGGGCGCAGGAAAGGCTATTTACGGCACTGACTGGAAGTGAAATAGCTCCTGGCCCGAAACAGAAAACCAAGTTTTTGGGATGCACTTCTAGCAATTGATCTCACGTGATTTTCCCAAGAAAGATTATTGCTGATAGTAATTCCAAGCATCGAAATGGATGTCTTCGAAGGTATGGTTACTCCTGACAAGCTTATGTTGGGCACAGTGCAATCGGCTTTTCTAGAGAAAAGGCATGCTTATTGTGTTTTGTTTGCATTGAAATCTAGAAGCATTCGAAGTCAAACACACCCTCGAAAGCTGTTTTATTGAAAAGCATCATTATAGGTACACTGTTGGAAATTACTTTTCACTTTCAACAACTTATTCCTTTATGGTTGTGAAGATTTTGATGATATCATCAACATTTTTATGATACTTGTACTACTCTTGCTTCCGATCATGTTGTCAAGCTCATGAATGAGTTATTTTTCCTCAGAAGTCTCTTATGACTTCAGTCAGGGAACATATTACCAGAACTGAAGATTAACGAGTCCTCTTGATACAAAAAAATACAATATTGGAGCTTATGAACTAATAATTAGCAGTCTACAGAAGTTTTTCTATTGAATCTCAGTCCATCGGTAACACTATCACGGTTGAAACAAAGCAAATTTTCCAATATTTCGTCAGAATTTCAGTACCTATGACCTCAATCAGAAGATATCATCACAAGTGGAATCTCACAATTCCTTTACGTCATCATTAGTGATGACATTCTGTATAGTCTCGAGCATGGGATCTTCCCCAGTTCATCCACAAATATTATAAGGATTGGAGCTGAGCAATCTCTCATACCCAACTTTGCATAACCTTAATTGAGGAACTTTCCTATTGGAATATTGGATATCTAAAAAATCTGTAGGTATCAAGCGGCAATATTTTTTCATGTCCTGTAATGTTCAGAGAACATCGTGAGAACCAAGGAAAATAAGGTAGGAATTAGTGTTCTTCTTGAATTTCTCGAGGTTATATGCCTCGGGGAACACCTCCCTTGGCAATGTGTTCCAAAGCCTTGCTGTTCGTTGGATGAACGAGTTTTTGGAAAGAGATGCTCTGCAGGTCTTCAAAGTGACCACGAAGGGGTGCGAAGCCTCAACTCGACGGGTTAATCTCGTGGAGACTGTCAAAGGAGGAGCAATTGTTGATATTTCGGAAGAGCATCGTCCTTGGAAATATCTATGAAATAGAGCCAGATTCTACGGTGTTCCAGAGAAGTGAGTGAGTTTGTGAGCGAGGCATCACCCACTTTTTTGGCAGAATCCAACAGGGTATGTTTGGGTGCTGTACTCCGAATATCGGAACAGTATTCCAGGACAGGTCGGATCTGTGCCTTATAATAGGATAATCCGAGAGTGACGAGTTATTTCAGCTGAATCTGGAATTCAAACTCATCTAAAACACAACTTGAAGCTCAGATTATCATAAAATAACTTCTCAGATTGAGTCTAAATAATAGAAATGAGAGAATAATTATTCTAGGTTCGGGTATAGCAACAAAGTCTGTTCACCTCTGAGAAACTGGCGAAATTGAAACTCTACAAAACATCAGAGAAGAATCACGCTTCCCTCGTTAGTTTTGCTAATGAGGAAAAATAGAATGCCTTGAGTCGGAAAATTGCAACTCACCTAAACCTCTCAAGAAAAACTTACTGTTGAAGCTAATGAATGAGAATGCTTTCCTCTGAATCTCTGCTCAACCCCATTAGGAAATAACTAATCCTTGAGAATGGGTCAAATGACAACTCGAAACGAATTGGATACAAATCCACCTGAAAACTCACCGTTATACCGTAGGCTATGACACACTCATCAGCATCGCCAGGTTTGTAGATCTTCTGGTCTTTGGCTATCCAGATGACCTTGGTGTATCGGGGATTGGCACAAAATTCCATGGTCAAGGTGAGCGGCTGCCCGTACAGGGCCGTAATGCTTTTGTTCGTAGGGGCTACGGTGGGTCGACCTGGAACGAGAGGTTCGATATTAGTGATGTCTTGAATTTGACATTTGTTCGATAGAAATATGTGAAGTTTATCCTAAATCGATTCGACTTTGGACTTTGGATATACTTTACCAATAGGTTCGTATCAAGTGACTCGCAAACTTGTTTAAAGCATACATTTTCAGTTTTTGAGTTTTGGTCCAAAGATTATTATTATATTTGTTATCCTTAGGGAGCTATACGAACTGATGTGCTCAAAGAAACAAGTGGTCCATTGAATTTTTTACGTTTTTCAGGAAGCGATAACTATTTTAAAAATCAGCATTTGAAAGATCCATCAATTCTATTCATTTTGATATTCATTGTTCAAAATTCATCAAAGTTCTCCAGTTATGACATATCCAGTGGCCAAAATAGTAGATTGTTTTATTAGGATCAAAAGTGACACTTTGTTTGACAAGCGAATTTTGCATTTGCGAGGCGGAGCGTTTAGCGAAGCCGAGCGAAAGCAAAATTTGCGAGTCGAACAAAGTCACTTTTGATCCGAATGAAACATGCTATTTTTTCTGCAACCGAAACAATTAACTCAAATGAACATGTGAAGTAACCACCAATGCCGTGCCATATGTATGCAATGCAACAAATATTGACAAATAATCCATGTGGTGAGAATATTCTACCTGCATTAACAGCAGGTTAGGTTTTCTAGGATGTTCGAATTGTAGTTTCAATATAAATACAACCACAGAGTGACATATTTGTGTATGGACCGGGTGCTCTAATGGCAAATACCGTGCCATAGGAACAAGACGTGGAAAATGTTAGGTTAGTGAGCATATCAACAATGATAATAGTGATTAATTATTCCTCTCCATACTACACTGTGTTTCACTTGATGATCAAAATGAAGCTAAACAATATCGTTGTTTGAGACAAAAAAACTATTGCTTGCCGTGATTATTCAAAAACAAGTTATCCATCCCGAGAATAACGAATGAAATACAGATCAAGCAAGTATTTGAATCTTGAAGGCTTCCCTGATCAAAACAAAAATACTTAACTGAGATGTTTATAACTCCAATACTAAACTATAATAAAGGTGTATTTATATCTCCAGCATGGGTATGAAACGCCAAATCTGCTGAAATCGGAAACAAATCAGGTATGCGTCTCAACCCAAATAACCAACCGTCAAAATGTTGTTTATTCTTGATGACGTCCAGTAGATCCTTTTTAGTTCCTAGGAGCTAAAATTCAACTTTAGCTCCTAGGAACTAAAATTCAACTTTAGCTCCTAGGAACTAAATATGTTGCCTAGCAACATACCTATTTTTGTGTCAGTAATAGAAACGTCAATTTAAGAGCTAATTTTGGTATCAAAATGGACGACTTTTGTGTCGGTTGCAGAAAAATATTGTTACTCAATCGAAAAAGTTTAGGAGATAATAGTTTTCGTCATTTTTCAGGGACTCTACCTATATCCGGTATTCCAGTAGTTTTCCATGGCACAGTTTCCAATAAGTTTCTGAATATATTTCATGTAGCATTCCGATGCAAATATCAGAAAGTATGATGAAGTTCGGCTGGATTAGAGCCTGAAGCAGAAACCTTCAGGAACAAAGCTCAACTGGGCTGGTGGCCGTGAGCGTAGAATCGCTGGCTGTCGCCCAGGCGGTCCGGGTTCGATCCCCGGCGCGAGCACTGAATTAATTTTCGGTAGTTTCGTTGGGCGGGAGGAGATAGGTGGCCAACCCAACATTCTTGGTACCTAGATATCAATCCTTTGGACTGTCCACGGTTACCAGCCGAGTAGTGCTTCGGATGACACTTAAAAAGCTAAGGTCCCCGTCTTCTTAACTCACACAAGTCTCTGACTTTCGAGGGTTGCTTTGCAACTAAGCTGGCGGTTAAAAACACTTTTAAACACTTTTTTTTAAACTCCAGACACACCAAATCGAATGAAATTCTGCCAATCAAGTTTCGGGAATATTAACCAATCTTTTACCGCCACCTTACCTTCGCGCGATAAAAAAGTTCGAGGATCAAATTTCCGAGTAATGCGATTCGGTCTGGTCGGCTTGCGATAAAGTTTCCTCATCGACGAAAGGCTGGTCGATCGATCATGTAAGAATAATTATTGCAATGTTCCCTCTCTTTGAAATATATTGTGTCATCTTTGCTGATGAATATTAGTTGGATACGATTATTTTCTTTTATTCGATGTTTTGGCGAACGCATATTCCTGCGAAATGAAATAACGTATTTGAAGATTTGGTGAAAGCGCACAAATAATTTAAATCTAGAAGGTTTGGCGAAAGCGCAACATTTGATGTTTTGGCGAATGGATATTTCTGGAACATGAAATGATGTATTCGAAGATTTGGCGGTATCGCAACAGTATCGATTGTATTTTCTATAATTTGGTGAATGCGTAGCATTTTTACTATTCGTTTTCCATCCATTCAATGTTTTGGCGAATGCACATTTCTGCAACATGAAATGATGTATTTGAAGAATTGGCGAAAGCGCAACAGTAACGACCGTTTTCATTAATTTGGTGAATGCGCGGCATTTAAACTTGTGATGTTAGATATTCGTTTTTCATCGATTCGATGTTTTGGCGAATGCATATTTTTCAACATGGAATGATATATTTGAAGATTTGGCGGAGGCACAACATTATTGGGAGTTTTGGATAATTTGCGCAAGATTTCATTCTTTATAAGATTATATATTTGTTTTTCTGCAACAGACACAAATGTCGTCCATTTTTATTCCAAAATTAGTTCTAGAATTGCCACAGTTGAACTTTAGCTTCTAGTAACTAAAGAGGATGTAGTAGCTCATCATGAATAAACAACATTGGGTTGGAACGCATACCTGATTTGTTTCCGATTTCGGCAGATTTGGCATCTCATACCCATGCTGGAGATTTAAATACGCCAAGTAAGTATTTTTGTTTTGATCAGGAAAGCCTTCAAGAATTATATTCTTGCTCGATCTGTAGTTCATTCGTTATTCTCGGGATCTGATCGATTGGATACCTAACTTGTTTCTGAGCCAGCAATACCATTTCTTCTTACACAACGATATTGATTAACTTGATTTGATTACCGAGCCAAGCATAGTGGAATATGGAAAAGATATGCCGATCTGTAAATGCAGGTAGAATATTCTCACCACACGGATTATTCATTGCATTGCATACATATGGCACGGGATCCACGTTTAGTATTGAATTCGTGCCTGTAGTCTCTGATCTACTGACATGATGCATGTCAACAGGAATATTGTAATAAAGTGAAGTAGTCTGAGGTCTTGCTTCTATCTACTTGATCATATTATTGAAATAATCTGTCAAATTTGTCACATTGGTGGTTACTTCACTTATATTTATTTCAGTTCATTCTTTCGGTTGCAGAAAAAATAGCATGTTTCATTCCGATAAAAATAGGTTTGTTTGACTCGCAAATTATGCTTTTTTCGGCTTTGCTAGACGCTCTGCAAGCAAAATTCACTTGTTAAACGAAGTGTCACTTTTGTCCTAATAGAACTATCTACTATTTTCATTTATTCAATGTTTTGGAGAATGCACATTTCTGCAGCATAAAATGTATTTGAAGATTTGGTGAAAGCGCACAAATAATTCAAATTTTCAAGTTTTGGCGAAAGCGCAACATTATTATAGTATTTTCATACTTTGGTGAAGGAACGACATTTTTAATTTTTATAAGGTTTGATGAAATGGCATTGAAGGAGTCAGCACACTTGATATGGGTAAGATCTTTCGTATAATCTTCCTCAAAAATGACATATGTTCCAATTTACAGGTCTATTTTATGTAAAGTTTTCGAGTTACAGGGTGTCAAACATTCGGTTTTGGCTGTTTCTGCATCTTTTTGATTATTTTTTTGTACCGTGTGATCAAATACTTGGCTGATAGTTACAACGTTGCTGTCAAATGGTTATCACGGCCAGCTTACCAAATACCTAGTGGGGACATTTTCACAAATAAATGCTCATAAGTCCGAAACTTGAACAGTATCGTATAGGAATGATATACGTAGAAAGAAAGCAAGTTTCAGCAGCTTCCCGAATTATCAATAATATCTGTATTGGAGTAATGGAGATTGAGCTGAAGTGTGGAAAGCCTCTAAGTATCACTCAACTCCAAACTCATAGTACTTCTTAATATTCTCAGCAGTTTTAGAGGTCATGATTTTCGAAGAAAGAAAATTTAAATTATATTTCATTTCATTTCTTTCTGATAGAAGTGGCAACCGCATTGTCGAAAATATTTCAGTTGGGTACTCTTCTTCTTTTCAAAGGGATCCGTTATTTGGTTCACCAGGAACTTCTAATGTGCCATCTACCGTGAATTAGCCTGTATACTACTAGATACACAATGCACTAATCTATAAAAGTTGTGTAGACACTTTCGAGCATTTTCTCTTGTATACTGTTATACTGTATACTGTTATGAGCATCTACCAGATATCCAATATTCTGAGTGTTATTGGCCAGGATACTCAATATTGAATATCCCGACCTATTAGTCCAGAAGCCGATTGCAAATTTCGACCGTCATCTCTGATAACAAAATGATATTTTGTTTGTCTTTTTTTCTCAATAGGGAATTTCACCATGATTTTTTGAATTTTTTTTCACGATTTAGAACACATACTGGGTGAATTCAGCATTTCTCAATTTTCTCACGATTTCGGTTGACCCAGAAAAAAATTATCAAATTGAACCTGAATTCAAACGATAGCTCGAATGCGCGCGAAATATTGATGGCATTTCATTGGGCGAATACAAGGTGCGTCACACCGCGTCATACATTTCGGACGGACATTCTCATTGGGTAATTCGTCTTGTCACTTGGTCTTTTCACCATTTGTCAGTCAATAAAAACTATAATATGACACTGAAAATGAAATGAAATAATGAACTATGAACTAGATTTCGAGGTTGATCTTTTTCTTCTTCTATAGTTTGTTTTGTAGCCATTTTTCTCTCGTCACAGATCAACCAACCACTCTGTGCTCGAGTTCTGTGTCTGTAGTTTTGTGTAACGCATCCTCTTTGGGTCGTCAGAGGGAGCCTCAAGAAAATACTAGTGACGTCACACCGCGAAAAATGGTCTTTTGAAACTCTCTCAATTTGTAGCACTTTTGAAGTATTAATTGTAAACGGTTGTGAAGGAATCAATAGATGAAAGGAAGTGCTATTTGATATACTGAGTCATGTATGAGACTGTTCGCCATATAAAAAGGGCTATTTTCAATCATAGTGAAATTAGCGGAACATGTCGTGTGATTAAGAATTTTGTGAAAGTATGTCCGGAATAATAGAAGCAAATAAATCGCTGTGCAGTGGATTAGGCTCAGACTGAGGGGTGAAACAGGTAAGCTCTTGAGATCTACCATTCAATTGCTATTGGATAGCATAATTCTTATCTCGTTATCATATCGCATAATCAAGTGCATATTTCCGCACAGGAAAGTGCTATTTTTTAATCATTTTGCTCAGGACAGTGATTGGCACAGGTGCCGTTCGATGAGCTACAATGTTTTTACTTTCCTTTGGAACATATTATATCATTTCGTTATCAGATGACTGTAGGAATCTGCTGGCTCTCCTACTATATGGATGTTGCACACCAAACCGCGGTTGGCTGTATTTACAATATGTATATCGATCGCCTCCTGGCACCGCGATATACGATTCCACTGATATCTATCCGCCCGATGCACTTCCAATGCCCTGCCTCATTACAGGCGTAAATTCACAAGTTTATTGTTGCTAGGTTTCGATATCGGGTGTTGATTTTGTATCCAGAGTCCAGCTCGTTTTATTGTTGCCCCATGGAATAGCTGTTGAATTCACTATACAGCGCTCTCGTAATGTACTGAATATCATTTTCAGCCATACTATCCATTTCTCATCGACGAAAGGCTGGTCGATCGATCATGTAAGAATAATTTTTGCAATGTTTCTTCTCTTTATAATATATTAAGTCATCTTTGATGATGAATATTAGTTAGATACGATTTTTTTTAAAATTATTCGATGTTTTGGCGAACGCAAAATGAAATGACGTATTTGAAGATTTTGGCGAAAGCGCAACATTATCGGATGTTTTTGATACTTCGGTGAAGGCACGGCAATTGGTAGGTTTTATAAGATTAGAAATACGTTTTTCATTGAATTGGTGTTTTGGCGAATGCATAGTTCTGCAACATAAAATGATGTATTCGAAGATCTGGCGGTATCGCAACAGTATCGACTGTATTTGTATAATTTGGTGAATGCGTAGCATTTTTACTATTCATTTTCCATCTATTTAATGTTTTGGCGAATGCATATTTCTGCAACGTGAAATGATGTAATTGAAGATTTGGCGAAAGCGCAACAGTATCGACCATTTTCATTAATTTGGTGAATGCGCGGCATTCAAACTTTTGATGAGTTAGATATTCGTTTTTCATCTATTCGATGTTTTGGCGAATGCATATTTTTCAACATGGAATGATATATTTGAAGATTTGGCGGAGACACAACATTATTGGGAGTTTTGGATAATTTGCGCAAGATTTTATTCTTCATTAGATTATATATTTTTTTTCTGCAACATACACAAATGTCGTTTCTAATTGAACATTATCGGAGGTTTTTGATACTTCGACGAAGGCACGGCAATTGGTAGGTTTTATAAGATTAGAAAATACGTTTTTCATTGAATTGGTGTTTTGGCGAATGCATAGTTCTGCAACATAAAATGATGTATTCGAAGATCTGGCGGTATCGCAACAGTATCGATTGTATTTGTATAATTTGGTGAATGCGTAGCATTTTTACTATTCATTTTCCATCTATTTAATGTTTTGGCGAATGCATATTTCTGCAACGTGAAATGATGTAATTGAAGATTTGGCGAAAGCGCAACAGTATCGACCATTTTCATTAATTTGGTGAATGCGCGGCATTCAAACTTTTTATGAGTTAGATATTCGTTTTTCATCTATTCGATGTTTTGGCGAATGCATACTTTGGGAGTTTTGGATAATTTGCGCAAGATTTTATTCTTCATAAGATTATATTTTTTTTTTCTGCAACAAACACAAATGTCGTTTCTAATTGATCTTGAATTCACCATTTCCATAATCAGATTTCAGGACTGAATACTACGTTCTACCTATATCAACTAAACAGAAAACAATGTTTTATCTCCGTTCAGAAGAATGCAAGCGGATTCTTCCTTGTTGTTTGCTATTTTCTATCTATGATTTAAATATCAATTCACTTCGCCACATTTTCTCCATTTTCAGGACCGGATCGGGGCCACTTGGCGCCCGGGACACAATATATTTAAAACTTCAGAAACGATGAGATTTGCACAAAATTCCCAATCACACGACATGTTTTGCTAACACAGTAGCTTCATCATCAGGTGCATGGAATACTGGTGCCGTGCCATATGTATGCAATGCAACAAATAATCCGTGTGGTGAGAATATTCTACCTGCATTTACAGATCAGGTTTATTCAATTTTGAAGAATGTTCGAATTGTAGTTTCAATAAAAATACAACCACAGAGTGACTCATTTGTGCATGGACCAGGTGTCAGGACTAATAGCAAATACCGCGCCAGTGCCAGGTATAGGAAAAAGACGTGAAAAATGTTAGGTTATTGAGCATATCAACAATAATAATAGCGATTTTTTATTTCTCTCCATATTGCTGGCCGTGATCATTCAAAAACAAGTGATCCATCCCGAGAATAACGGATGAAATACAGATCAAGCAAGTATATGAATCATGAAGGCTTTCCTGATCAAAACAAAAATAGTTAACTACAATATGGTGTATTTATCTCCAGCATGGGTATGAGATGCCAAATCTACCGAAATCGGAAACAAATCATCAGGTATGCGTCCCAACCCAATCAACCAACCGTATAACAATGTTGTTTCTTCTTGATAACCTAGTACATCTTTTCTAGTTCCTAGGAGCTAAAGTTTAACTTAAGCTCCTAGGAACTTAGAGGATCGTCTAGCAACATTCCTATGTTTGTGTTAGTGATAGAAACGTCAATTCAAGAGCTTATTTTGGTATCAAAATGAAGGACTTTTGTGTCGGTTGCAGAAAAAAAAACTTTTGTTTCTATATGAATTTCGGTAATGGTGAATTATGTTCATTGTATCAGCACACCTATCTGGACAAAAGGTAATGAGGCTCATTTCGGAAATTGCATCGCAGCATGTGCATCGGTGTAATGGAAATTAAAACCAATTTAGCTTACATGACATACGGCTGCGTATGTATTTTATAAAATTCCGCCAAACTACTAATTACAGAATGAAAGAACTGCCACACATTTTTTGCAATCCAATTTGCTGATGTTATAAAACCTAGCTAGTGTGAAATTCAATTTCAAATTTTCGTGATTTAACTACGCTATTATCAAACACGGAGTTTGCATGGGCTATACGTGAATTTATTTTGGATAAAAAATCCCTGGTTATATCGAGTACACGGGAGGATATTTTACATTTATTGTTGAAATCAAGAGCAGATTCTTTTAATTAATTTTCTTAGCCTCTGAACAAAACCTTGATTACATTTGTGTAAGTAATCAAAAAATTCTGAATTGATAAAATATTACATCACCTCATTCCACATTCTCTTTGGGCCATTACACACTCTGTTAGATTCAATATTGCTCATTACTCTAGAGATTTGGACAAAAGTGTATGAGGCACTTTCGACTTGAAATTGTTCAAGGAATATGTCCTTAAGCTATGCACATCGAGTGACGGGACACCTTGTATGAAATTCTCCTGTCCCTGTCACGGTGTTAGGGACCAAACTTCTCCGGCTCGACCGATTCATATGAAAATTTTTGTGCGTATTCGGTAGGTATGAGAATCGGTCGTAAGCTACTTGTTGAATTGAAAATTGGATCCAATATTATTGTTATTTATTCACGTCTCAAGTTCCCATCTACATAGTGTTGGTGAGGAGAAGATAAAATATCATCGCTATAAATACTCCACTGCCCGTTTTATATCAGATACTGTGAACTGACGCAGGACGCAGCAGAGTTGAAGATTGCCTTTATTCTTTTCCAAGAAACTTTGTTGCTGATGATATCGAGTATCATGTATTGACGGCATATTCCTTCTTAATCCTATATTTCTGGAAAGTTATAAGTTGTTTCTGCTTCAACGCTTCCATTTACGGATCGCCAAGTATAGGGATTGAAGTGGAAGTCAATCGTGGGCTGAATGAAATGGGGATGAGATATATTGTCACAATTCGTTAGAAATGATTATCGTTTTTACTCGTTTTTAGCGGAAATCAGATACCAATAATCCGACTTAGAGTCAAAAATCATTTGACCTAGTATTTGGTCACATGAATATCTTAGTAGAGTTGAGTAGAAATTCCCTTTCTTAATTAAACAATTATTATTTGTTTGGGGGGAAGGGGGGTTGAAAAAGAACTCAATTGAGTCTATAGTATAGCGATCACTACATAAAAAATTATTTCTATGGCTTAGACTACCTTCATTCCAAGAACGATCTATTAACCCATTGAAAAATACACGGTTGGTTGAAATATCTATGCTGATAATCGAAGACATGATGTGTTCGTTTATGTATTCCGTCTGTTGATTGGCTACTGGATACCTCCATGATTTTGTATTTCGCTTCCTCATTGGTAGTATGATCAAATATGCTATGCGCTCGTGTGGTTGCCAAGCCACATAATTCGTTTATCAAAAAAAAAAAACAAAATCGAAGGGATTTGTAATTCGATAATCATCAATAAACTTGTTGCATTACATACGAGAAGGATGTTTATTTGGGCTGGTGGTACAATCAGATTATGAAAAATAGTATTTTGTGTATTGTTTCTCGATTTGGTTGGTGACCAAATCTTGTGACTGGTTGACAAGGTCTATATGGTTTCATCATTATGTATTTCAAGTCACCTATAATTTCGTTGCGAATTGGAATAAGCATGATTTTACCGTTTCTGTAAAACACGTGTGAAAGCGTTAGAATATGCTCAAATGTTTTTTGTATCGTTTTCGGAAATACTGAGCCGAACACCAGCCGAACATTTTTGATCATTTGATGATGATTTCAACTCTGATTATGTGACAGTGACAGAAGTTCAGGAAAATGTGTACTGGTTGTTTTTCGAAATCATCCTGAATTCAGCATTTTTGCAATGTTATTGTCTCTGTTCCGAAAAATGCCAGTAGATTTTTCGACTTATCTCCTTTGGTTATTATCTTATTTTCTTATAATTTGAACAGTATTCCACACTGCTAAATGTTGTTCATTTTCAATTGAGCTAATTAAGATTTGTCGTTATGCCTTTTCATTATATTAAGTATAATTTTTTTTTATGTTCTGGTTCCCACGACAAGGAATATCCTGTAATGTTCAGAGAACATCGTGAGAACCAAGGAAAATAAGGTAGGAATTGGTGTTTTTCTAAAATTGCTGTAGGTTATATGCTTCGGGGCACACCTTCCTTGGCAATGTATTCAGTATGGTCTCCAAAGTGACCACGAAGGGGTGCGAAGCCTCAACTCGACGGGTTAATCGACTGCCAAGGGAGGAACTATTGTTGATATTTCAGAAGAGCATCGTCTATGAAAATATCTACCAAAAACAGAGCATGATCGCCAACTTTTTCACGGTGTTCCAGAGAAGTAAGTGAGTTTGTGAGCGTGGCATCACCCACGAGACGAATTGCCCTGTTTTGAACAGAATCCAACAGTTTCAGGGTATGTTTGGGTGCTGCACTTCAAATATAGGAACAGTATTCCAGGACAGGTCGGATCTGTGCCTTATAGATCATAAGCAGCTGACTGGAAGTGAAATAGCTCCTGGCTCGAAACAAAAAAACAAGTTTTTGGGATGCACTTTTAGCAATTGATCTCACGTGATTTTCTCAGGAAAGGATATTGCTGATAGTAATACCAAGCATCGAAATGGATGTTTCGAAGGTATGGCAAATTCAAGATCGATTAAAAAACACCTTGTACCTCACCATTTTTTCATCAACTCCTGTTACTGAGAAGTGTTGAAAGGCAAAATCGACAACATCAATGCAAAACAAATTCGTTCTCCAAACAAAGATACCTCAGTAAAATATCATTTTTTTCCAACACAGCTCTAGATTCTTCCTCTTCAAACATTTTTCGAACGAGGTGTCCCTTACTGTAGATTCAATTCCTCCTTCAGGTTTATAATAGTGGACTTTCGAGCACAATGACATTTTGGGGCGAATCAAAATCCAGACAGTTCGCAGCAGTAACGAAAAACGTGTTCATCTGGCGTGAAAAGATTGAAACGTACTTTTTAACTATTTCACTGCTAACGGCAGCTGTTCATCGGAGGCACAAGGGCGTGAGTCTATTGCTAAATTGACATACAAATTACCATTGGTTGATTGGAGTTTTATACAAAAAAAAAAATATGTAAAACAATATGTGCTGTTTTAAATATGTATCAAAAGTTGAAAAGGGCGCCACTGATTTTTTTAGACAGTTATTAGACCTGGAAAAATCAGAAACCTATAATGTGAGAGAGAGATTCAGTTGAAATAAGAAAACCTCATCAAATACATACACAATTTAATGATGAGAAAAATTATCATTTGTACAAAAAAATTACACAATTCACCACTCAATCTTACCCTAAGTATGGTTTATTATGGCTGCTCGGTTTATAAGAAAAATGATGAAAATATATTTTTATATGTATAGTCATATAGTGAAATTTTATTTCCTGAACTTGTTTCTTTGCCAGGAGATTCATGAACCTTTACAGGGCGTTCAACATAATATCATATACCTGTCAATATAGTGAATTGCGAAACGAGCTTCAATCTTTCAGATATGAGTAGAAGGATATGAAATATAAAACCTATATACTTAGGATGAAATCATAAAAAAAAAGGAAGAAATATGTTTGTTATAAAAAAACCTGGTATTATCCAATGGTGACTGGTTTACTTGTAGAATGTAGTCTAAGGTGGACTTGAAGAATACATGGAAGCTTCAGGTGACTTCGGAGATGTGCAGAGGCACATTAACTATTGCTCCTTGGACATGGACCAAATGGGGCCACCCATGGTGAAAAAAGTGGCAGCATCCGCAGTAGTTGCAGTAGCAGCAAAGACGGCGGCCAAACAGCAACCAGATGTCGGATCCATGCAGGACACTCTCGAAGAAATGTTGTTCAAAATCAGTGGCAAGGCAAGTCCAGAAATAGAGGCGAAATCAGTCGATAGAAAAACCCTATAAGAGATTGATGGTTTCAATTACCATGCCTCTCAGGAACAAAAGCATGAAGATGTTTTAGGAAGTAACTCACCTCTGATCGTTAGAGGGTTTTCTTGAAGTATTCATCGGCGTTGGTGACTTCTTATCAAAATGACGACCCATGTGGACACCGCCTTCTTCGAAATGGGGCTTCCAACCACGAGACCGGCATGCAGAGAAAATGTGTCCAATAATCGGGAATCCAAAAAGCGTGGTGTCGAACCAGCTAGGCATAATCGCCCTATCCTTCGATTTTCGTTCCAAAATCTACAGCCAGAACCTAACATGAGGTATTTTTTTTTTCAAAGAGGAAAAAAAAATCAAGTGCTCGAGAACTCACCATGCTTCGACGAAACCAAGAACGGAAATGAAAATGACGAAAGATGAAAGTCAAAAAGTCAAAATGTCCAACTTTGTTTTTGACAATTTTATCAGCCTTGAAATTAACACAAAATCACAAAACAAACTCATCTGCATGAAAATCAGAGATTCGAAACAGATCCATGACACTGACAATAAATGACGTCATTACAGAAACTTTCATAGGAAATATGGGACTGGTTCAGGACTGGTGTACAATCCGTGAATTATTGTGAATAATGACCTTGGGTTACTGCTACATCCGGATACTTGGCCATAAAGGAACTGTCCTATTATGATTCGAGTAAATGTTGACAGGGAAATTCAAATTGTTAAGAGAAGAAGAATTGATGTCACTTGACATTGGAGATGTATAACCCTACTATTTTCGACAAGTAAACATTGGACAATCACCTGTAGATATTGGATTTTAAAAAGAAAAACAATTATTTTATGAAGTAAACCCATATGAATATACAATATGTACACTTGAGAGGTAAGTGTAAAGTAGTTTCTTGATGTTTCCTGTTAACTTTTCACACCACTGTCTGATCAAAATGTCACCAACATTCCTTTCTTTTCAGGTTTTTATAGGCTGAAAATCATTCAACTACGTCTCCCTAGGATGGGATTACAGAAAGAGTTTGATAATTTTAACTCGGTAAGTTGGTTTGGCTTCTTGTTACACACCTGTGTTACTATGTGACCTTATGTTGATTTTTGTGTTCATTTTTATATAGATTAAATAACTGCTTTATTCCCCTCAGGACACCAATATGCCGCCAGGATAGAACACAGACCGAAGCAATGCATAATAATATCCAATACTCAAAAGTGTTCCAAACTCTGTTATGATTGAATAATAAAAATAAACTGCTTAGGGATTCGCTAAGTTAAATGAACTAAGTAGAAAATCAAGCTCACTGATGTAACGTTTGGTGAGTAAGTTATATGAGCAATTGAAAACGTTACACTACCCCCCTCCAAAAAAAAAAAGGCTATCTGGATAGACTATTTTATGCTATAATGCCAATTTCAAAAAATTACACTAATTATTATCTTAATAATTGGAATTCAGCTCGTGAATATCAATAATTCTTACACAAGAAGAAAGAATTTAGATAAATTTTTGCTTGGAACTTCAAATTTGAGTTGTGGTTTGATAACTGCGCGTATCACACGTCCATAATGGAGTCAAATTTAGTGAGGTACAAATCGGGTAAGTCACAATAATGAAATGAGTCCATATTTAGTGAAGTCTTCCACAACCATTGAAGGAAAAAAAAATATTTTTTTTTTTTTTTTTAACAGAACAAAAATTTATATAAAATTCTGTCATTGAATTTTATGGTTTGAGACCATGATCATTTTTTAAATATTGGTTATCAGTATTCTTGGGAGATCGTTAAAAAAATATTTTTTGACCTTATAGAATATTTAAATTTTAGAGAAATTTTCACATTTTACATATATACATTGAAATTTCTGGGAAATCATCATAGCTATGATTGGGGTATCAATTTAGATTTGGTTTAGAAATCCATTAGGGGAACCGGTATTCTTAAATTTATGATTATATTACAGGGTATCTGCTACTAAATATAAAAAAAATATACATATTTACAATTAATCTGAGGAATCAGACAGATTTTCCTCATCTGGATCATCAGGTGGGTCGGGACCATTATAGGCTTTCAAATCTTTTATGTGCCATTTTCCGACTTTTGTACCTGTTTCTAAATCTCCTAAATCGTAGACCAAACGAGAGCATTTCTTTCGGACAACCGATGAAATGAATCTGGGAGCAAGTTTAGCAGCAAACATATCACCCTTGTTGGATTTAGCCCTATTACGCCGCCAAACCGTATCTCCCACAAAAAACTCTACGTCTCTCTTACGCAAATTATAAGTCCTAGTATTTTTCTGATAGGCTTTGTGAAGTTTCCCACGAACATCATCAAAAACCTGTTTTAAACCTTGAAGATTAGCAGCGTATGCATTACGATCTCCAGGAACAATCTCACAATCATCTATGGTTTCTTTACCATCATAAAATTTACCAGAAATTGGTATATGTCTTCCAAAGACAAGAAAAGCGGGTGTAAAACCAGTAATTTCGTGTTTTGCCGTATTAATCGCTTGACGAATTTTATAAATTTCTATATCCCAGTCACGGTGTTCGTCTATATAGCTCCTAATAGCGGTTTCAATCGTACGATTGTTTCTTTCCACGAAATTGCATTGAGGTGAGTACACCGCATTGTACCAAATTTTTTGTACTTCGTATTTCTCACATAAATTTTTGAAAGTTTTACTCGTAAATTGTACTCCGTTGTCGCAAATTATGTATTGTGGTACACCAAATGTCAAAAATACCTCGTTTTCCAAAATTCTCTCTACGAAGTGGGCCTTTGCACTTTTCAAAGGGAAGATAAGACTATATTTTGAGAACCAATCAGATATCACCAAAACCCATTTGTTTTGTTTCTTCGACGGTGGAAGAGGGCCTATTAGGTCTAAACCTATTATTTGAAAAGGCCATTTAACCTCCTTTTCTTTCCCCATAAAACCCATGCGACCTGTGTTTGGCATTTTTTGAGCACCACATGTCTGACATGATTTGACATATTTTAAAATGTCATGCCGCATTTTCGGCCAGTAAAAATGTTCTTGGACTTTGTGCAATGTTTTATAAAACCCTAAGTGAGCACACGTTGGCGGATCATGACACGAGCTAATGACTTCTTTGCGTTGGGGTTTAGGTACTACAAATTTCCAATCAGGTAAATTTGATTGTAAAGGTAAGTTATTAGGCGCAAACTTAAAAATGAAATCATCTTCGACCTTCCACTGTGGAAAATGATCGGGATTCTCAATAATTTTAATTCTTAGGTTATCGTACCAACGGTCGATTCTGTCGATATCTAAATCAAAATAAGCAATTTCTGCATTAGGAGAGTTTACTTCATCATTAGCTTCGTTATCTGGCACAATACGAGACAATGCATCTGGTAATATATTGCTACTTCCTTTTTTATGAACTAGGTCAAATGAATGTTGCCTCAATTTTACTGCCCATCGTTGCAGTTTACCAGAAGGGTTTTTAATATTATTAAGCCAAAGTAAGGAATAGTGGTCAACTATAGCAGTGAATCTAACACCTTCAATATATGGTCTGAATTTTTCTATGCAAAATAACAAAGCCAATAGTTCCTTTTCTACTGTGGAATAATTACGTTCAGATTTGGAAAGTGTACGACTAGCATAAGCAATAACTCGTTCGTCCCCATCTATCATTTGTGTTAAAATCCCCCCTAACCCGGTATTCGAAGCATCGCTCTGGATTGTAAACTTCTTTGAAAAATCCGGTTGTGATAAAAGTGGTGAAGATACTAAAAGTTGCTTTATTTTTACGAAGGAAGCTTCGGCAGCTTCGTTCCAAACAATTGGTTGATTTTTCTTTCTACCTTTCAAAAGATCATTAATTGGAGACATTATACTTGAAAAATTTTCAATGAAACGACGGTACCACGAACAGAGGCCGACAAATCTCTTAATTTCAGTGGTAGTCTTCGGACGAGGGTAGTTAACCATACTTGCCACTTTGTCAGGGTCAGTTCTCAAAGAATTCGAACCCACGATAAATCCTAAGAATTTTAATGACGTTTTGAAAAATTCGCACTTATCTAAGTTAATCGTTAAATTTGCTTCCTGAAGTTTTTCTTTCACAATTTTCAACAGACTAAGATGCTCTTCGAAAGTTGATCCTGTCACAATGATGTCATCTATATATGAGAAAATTTTGGGCTCATATTTAGGACCGAAAATAGCGTCAACTAATCGCTGTTGGGTTTGTGCTGCGTTTACTAGACCAAATGGCATAGTCACGAATTGAAACTGTCCCCTACCTATAACACTAAACGCAGTCTTCTCTCTAGACTCTGGATTTAATGGTACTTGCCAAAATGCTTTTCTGAGATCTATTGAAGATATATATTTCGCATCTCTAAGTGAGGCCAAAATTCTCTCTATATTTGGTAGTGGATAACTATCATGTTTTGTTACAGAGTTAAGTGGACGACCATCAAAACAAAAACGGTATTCATTATTCTTTTTCTTGACTAACAGAACAGGAGAGCAATAAGGACTATTAGATGGCTCTATAACCTTGAGTTTTAACATTTCATCAAGCTCAGCATTCAAAATCTGCTGCATATATGGTGATAATACAAAGGGCCTTTTACGAAAAGGTGGTGAATCTCCAGTATCGATTTTTAATGAAATTTTGTTGGTACGACCTAACCTGTGTTTACTATCAATACTGTCAAAACTCTTGATTACCAAATCTGCTTGAGTACGTTGGACTGAAGTCAAATCATCCAGAGAAAGCAAAGTTGGCACAATCACAGGTCCATCAAAATTTTCAACTATATCTATGTTCAAATTATCAGACTGAACTTTCCATGAATTTTCTTTAAAATCAACTTTAATATTAAACTGTCTTGCGAAATCAACGCCGAAAATAAAAGCATGAGGTAATGACGGAACAACTAGGGCTTTAAGTATTTGGCAAAAATTATTTATTATAATAGGCAGGTCTACCACACCTCTAACATTTTTCTGAGTACCATCAGCAGTTCTGACATGCTTATGAGAAATAGGATTAATTTTTAATTGAAATTTTTCTAAAATATTCAAACCTTCTGAACCAACAATAGAAGCATTTGCTCCGCTATCTAATAACACAATAATATCCTGATTTATTAATTTAACTTTTATGTATGGACGATTGTCTAACGGTTTTTCTATGAAAACTGGAGAAATAGCAACATTTTCATCAAATCTACCAATTGAATCTTGAAGATGATTTACATCAGTACCTGATGCTTGACATTTGTTTGAAATTGTATATGTGACCTGGTTTAGTACGGGAATTTGTTGGTCACTATCAAAATCCGCACTAACTAGTTTTTTGGTTTTGTACAGTTTCTACAATCAGAAGATTTTACATCAGGTAAACCGCATTTATAACAGAATACTTTTCTTCTAGCTCTACAATCCTGAAATGAGTGGTTAGCCAACCCACAATTCCAACAAATTATATTTTTGTTGCCTGAAAATTCTCTAGTTGGTGAATCAACATTTTGAGGAGCATTATTTGATGAATGTGCTGCATTTGCATTTCTATTATGATAGGTGGTGGATGAATTATTTCTAACATTGTTATTATTATAATTAGTGGAAGAATTACTTCTAAAATTGTTGTTTGAAGAAGTAGATGCAGCCTGTCTATCTTGGTAATAAGAATTATTTCTATCTCTATTTTGTTGGAAATTTTGTCTACCTCTATTATAGTGAAAAGAATTTGATGAAATTTGATTATTTCTTTGTTGGAAAGAAGTTGAAGGTTTATTGTTAGACTGATAATTATAGTTTGATTTTGTGTCACCAAATGTTCTTCTAGAATTGTTATGTTGAAATGAACTGTGTGCATCAGGCACATTCCTAGAATCTCTTCTACTAAAATTTTGTTCAGAAACTTCAGAAACCTGCGGAGAAGGATTGCTTTTATTTTTGATATAATTTGCTTCCTCTAGCTTGCGACAATAAGTTGAAAATGATGAAACCGTGATTATGTCAACAAGTGCTAGTTGACTTATGTACTCAGGCAGGATGTTTTGTCTCAAGTATTTCACTTTTGTTACTTCAGCAGGGATGTGGGTTAACCTATTGAAAAGTGCTTCCATGTGCGCGATAAAAATGGCTACAGATTCTGTGCGTTTTTGTTTGCGCTTTTTAACTTGTTCCCAGATCTCCTCATCAGCTGTGGAATGTAGAAAATCTCTTTTTAGAAGAGCAACAAGTGAGGGCCAGTCTTGAACAGAAGTCTTTATACTCCTAAACCATACAAAAGCATCTCCATCAAATAGTTCGACAGCAGACTCAAATAAATGTTGTTCAGATACTTTTCTTGATTGTGCTAATTCGGATATTCTCTCTATAAATTCATAAACATTTTTAGGATCACCATTAAACCTAATTCCCCAGCTGGAAATTGGAACTGAAGATCTTTGACAATTAACTATAGGAGGTGCTATGTTAATAATTGGAGGGTTTACACTATTATTATTATTATTAGCTGCATTATCTGTATTCTTAATATTTGCAGTAAGATCGGCCTCTAATGTCAAACATGTTGCAAAACCTTCTTCATAAAACTTGGTAATTTCCGCTTTTTTATTCTGTGGTATTAAACCTTCAATTGTAAGAAACTTTTCTATTCTGCAAACTCTATTAGTTACATGCACTATTCTTGACATTGTTCGTTGAAATAAATTGTCGTTTGGGTCTCCTATATCAGCAAAATCAATGATATTAGCAGCAATTTGAATGAAAGTATCATTTATTTCTCTTTGTTCCCTCTCACAATCAAAAGGATATGAATCTAACTGTACTTGACTGTCTGGTCTCACTTGTTCCTTTTCCAAGAGTTTTCTAAGCATTTTTCGTTTGTCTGCAACTGGACGATTAGTTTTGACTTTCCTTACTAAGAGTTCATACTCAAGTTCATAGTCTAATAAGTGATTAATTTGATATTTCTCAGGATTCATCTTGATATATATTAAATCGCTGTAATTTAAATGTTAAGTTTTTATATTTTCAATAGTACCACCCTGTAATATAATGATAGTGTATTACTATTTGATTTGCCTCGCCCTGTGTGTCAATTCCAAAGGAACAAAAATGTCATGAGTAGAACAAAGCAGCCATTCTATATGTAGTGTAATTTAGAAAATATCTAAAAAATATATATATATATATGTGAAATTAATTCACAGCAGTATGAAAATGTAGCAGGAAAATGTGTCAAAATAATATTTGACTTAAATCATCCAAATGAAACTTATATTTTCTCATCAAAATAATGAGTTGAGATCGTCACCCCAAACTCATTGAAAAAAGAAAACCGAAAATACCTTAATCATAAGGTCCACTAAATATTCTCAAATAATTTCCTAGTAGGAAAAAAAATAAAACAGTGACTAGCAGCACTGTAAGTACTCAATGAATCAAAATTACATTCAAAATGCAAAATTTTGACTTTTATTTACTGTTTTTCACTGCTGTATGAAAATCAACAAATCCTCTATGTAAGAAGACAGCAATTCAAAAGAGTATGAAGCCAATAACTAAACCAAAATTTTCCACACTTGTGGAGGGAAAAAAAAATGCACCTAAGATGGCAAATTTCATGGATTCTTCAAGATTTGTACCATTAAACCATTCACCATAATTGAAATGGCCAAAGATTATATATTTTTTTAAATTATTGGTATCTGTTGTGTATATTTGGGAAATCCCTTATTTCACTGAAATCTCTCATTCACTGATGTGGGAAGTTTTATTGACAAAAATTATTTGAAGCTTAGCAATATTCAACACGTTAAGGGCGCCAATTAGTGAAACGTACTTTTTAACTATTTCACTGCTAACGGCAGCTGTTCATCGGAGGCACAAGGGCGTGAGTCTATTGCTAAATTGACATAGAAATTACCATTGGTTGATTGGAGTTTTATACAAAAAAAAAATGTAAAACAATATGTGCTGTTTTAAATATGTATCAAAAGTTGAAAAGGGCGCCACTGATTTTTTTAGACAGTTATTAGACCTGGCAAAATCAGAAACCTATAATGTGAGAGAGAGATTCAGTTGAAATAAGAAAACCTCATCAAATACATACACAATTTAATGATGAGAAAAATTATCATTTGTACAAAAAAATTACACAATTCACCACTCAATCTTACCCTAAGTATGGTTTATTATGGCTGCTCGGTTTATAAGAAAAATGATGAAAATATATTTTTATATGTATAGTCATATAGTGAAATTTTATTTCCTGAACTTGTTTCTTTGCCAGGAGATTCATGAACCTTTACAGGGCGTTCAACATAATATCATATACCTGTCAATATAGTGAATTGCGAAACGAGCTTCAATCTTTCAGATATGAGTAGAAGGATATGAAATATAAAACCTATATACTTAGGATGAAATCATAAAAAAAAAGGAAGAAATATGTTTGTTATAAAAAAACCTGGTATTATCCAATGGTGACTGGTTTACTTGTAGAATGTAGTCTAAGGTGGACTTGAAGAATACATGGAAGCTTCAGGTGACTTCGGAGATGTGCAGAGGCACATTAACTATTGCTCCTTGGACATGGACCAAATGGGGCCACCCATGGTGAAAAAAGTGGCAGCATCCGCAGTAGTTGCAGTAGCAGCAAAGACGGCGGCCAAACAGCAACCAGATGTCGGATCCATGCAGGACACTCTCGAAGAAATGTTGTTCAAAATCAGTGGCAAGGCAAGTCCAGAAATAGAGGCGAAATCAGTCGATAGAAAAACCCTATAAGAGATTGATGGTTTCAATTACCATGCCTCTCAGGAACAAAAGCATGAAGATGTTTTAGGAAGTAACTCACCTCTGATCGTTAGAGGGTTTTCTTGAAGTATTCATCGGCGTTGGTGACTTCTTATCAAAATGACGACCCATGTGGACACCGCCTTCTTCGAAATGGGGCTTCCAACCACGAGACCGGCATGCAGAGAAAATGTGTCCAATAATCGGGAATCCAAAAAGCGTGGTGTCGAACCAGCTAGGCATAATCGCCCTATCCTTCGATTTTCGTTCCAAAATCTACAGCCAGAACCTAACATGAGGTATTTTTTTTTTCAAAGAGGAAAAAAAAATCAAGTGCTCGAGAACTCACCATGCTTCGACGAAACCAAGAACGGAAATGAAAATGACGAAAGATGAAAGTCAAAAAGTCAAAATGTCCAACTTTGTTTTTGACAATTTTATCAGCCTTGAAATTAACACAAAATCACAAAACAAACTCATCTGCATGAAAATCAGAGATTCGAAACAGATCCATGACACTGACAATAAATGACGTCATTACAGAAACTTTCATAGGAAATATGGGACTGGTTCAGGACTGGTGTACAATCCGTGAATTATTGTGAATAATGACCTTGGGTTACTGCTACATCCGGATACTTGGCCATAAAGGAACTGTCCTATTATGATTCGAGTAAATGTTGACAGGGAAATTCAAATTGTTAAGAGAAGAAGAATTGATGTCACTTGACATTGGAGATGTATAACCCTACTATTTTCGACAAGTAAACATTGGACAATCACCTGTAGATATTGGATTTTAAAAAGAAAAACAATTATTTTATGAAGTAAACCCATATGAATATACAATATGTACACTTGAGAGGTAAGTGTAAAGTAGTTTCTTGATGTTTCCTGTTAACTTTTCACACCACTGTCTGATCAAAATGTCACCAACATTCCTTTCTTTTCAGGTTTTTATAGGCTGAAAATCATTCAACTACGTCTCCCTAGGATGGGATTACAGAAAGAGTTTGATAATTTTAACTCGGTAAGTTGGTTTGGCTTCTTGTTACACACCTGTGTTACTATGTGACCTTATGTTGATTTTTGTGTTCATTTTTATATAGATTAAATAACTGCTTTATTCCCCTCAGGACACCAATATGCCGCCAGGATAGAACACAGACCGAAGCAATGCATAATAATATCCAATACTCAAAAGTGTTCCAAACTCTGTTATGATTGAATAATAAAAAGAAACTGCTTAGGGATTCGCTAAGTTAAATGAACTAAGTAGAAAATCAAGCTCACTGATGTAACGTTTGGTGAGTAAGTTATATGAGCAATTGAAAACGTTACAAGATCCTCCATCGCCGACAATGATCCACAGCAAATTTCATTCCGAAGTATCGCCTCCTTTATCGACGAAATATCCCTTTGCGCGAAAATACAGAAAACGCAATGTCTGCCAACCCTCTCACGACCCCTGCGCCAGATACGATCTGCCTCGAAGAATATTTCGTTCTGCACAAACAGCTTTCTATCTGGGCTGGGATCGAAACTGTTTCCGGTTTCGATTTAGCGGTATGTAATCTAACCACGAGATTTACGATCGGACGTACCTAGTGCCAAACAAATAAAAACGTCATATACTGTGCGATGCTATCGAAAAACACTCTTAAAACTGGGAGCCGTGCACAATTTCGGAAGGTCATTGTCCTAGAAGGCGTTATGATATAGTGGTCCGATTGAGAACGTGCTTTATGTATGTAATCGTTCGTGAGCATCGTGCCTTCCGGTCAAGGATCAATGTCGCTCCTCACGTGGTCACTTTGGAGACCTGCAGAACATCTCTTTCCAAAGACTCGTTCATCCAACGAACAGCGAGGCTCTGGAACACATTGCCAAGGGAGGTGTTCTCCGAGGCATATAACCTACAGAAATTTAAGAAGACCACCAATTCCTACCTTATTTTCCTTGGTTTTCACGATGTTCTCTGAACATTACAGGATTCCTTTTCGTGGGAACCAGAACACAAAAAAAAACTGAAATCTGTCCACTATAAGAAGGAATAAGTTATTGATTTCTTGTATCAATCAAACATAAATCGCGTGAATATTATTCTTCGATGGTATTATGTTTCTTATTTTTTTCAACTGGGTATTATTTGACGAGATTCTTGGAAAACAATTATTTTAATTTGGATTTTATATAGGTAATTGATATAGGGTATTTTCAATTCAATTTTCCCATTGAATTGGGCCTTTGGGAACTGAATCGATTCTATGCAGAGATACAGAAAGTTTCGTTTCAGCTACTCATTCGTTTTTTTGATATATTCAAAATTCATAGACTTTAGTTCCTGTAAAATTGCAAACCGCTTACTATGCGAAACTACCTAGGTGAGCAATACTGGGCCAGGTATCGACCATTCCTATTACCCTTGCTTATATACACTAGTGTGAATACTCAATGCTATTACGGAATATTGCAAGCCAAGCATCGATTTTGAATATGAATAGTACCCGAATCGATGAGCAGGCATTCATTTATTGGCATTCATTATTCATTCATTATCAATTTATTGTTGATTCGTTCATACATTACATGCCACTTTGGTAGTTTGACATCTTCTCGACTTTGGTTCTGCTGCATGTATAAGTACCAAAACCACCATTTTATGTTTTATTTTGCTGTTCCGCCTTTCTGACACATGTTTGTGTGTTTTTATTTGATATAAATGCTTGTTGTACTGTTGAAAAACAATTCATTTTACGGAATGAATGTGGTTGGGTGATGAAATATTGAAAATCCTCTTGTCAAATAGCCAAACGAGTACTCCAAAGTTGACACATGAGATAGAAGCAATTTCTGAGTTGCGACATGGGGTGGAGGCCCATCTGAGTTGCAACACATGGTGGAGTCACCTTTTGTTCTCAATAATGCTTAATAAACTACCAGAACCATCTGAGTGCGACATTATTGAGCGAATATCGATCTACAGGATGGTTTAAGATACCAAAGAATCGGAAAATGCAGTCGTGTAAGCACGTAGATTGAATTTATGTCATTCCTGGTATTATTTTTGTCCTTCTGATGACATGTCAACAGAATATTTTTCCCAGAATCATGTCGTTCAACTCCTTTCTGAATATCAAATCAGTGACCCAGTTTTGTAACCTCAGGTATCTAAATACTAGTCATAAAATGCCCAAAGTGAAATGGAATGTCGAATAATTATGGTGAAAACTAGAGAAAAACAACTCGTTATCTACCAGTTTCGTTCACTCATGAACTTTCGTGGAAATGACTTTGAGATTTGTGTAATTAATCTAAGGTATTAGAAATCATCGCTTCCGCATGATTCATTTACAAAATCAAAACTTCAATGGGAACATTTATTTTCTATCAAGTGTACTATATTTACCAGGGGAATCATATCTCAGGTACCTACTTGAACTTTTCACTCGCAATCTCCAATATAATATTAACCATGAGTCCTTGCTGTAAGAAGTTGTTATTTCGAAACTATAAAACAAAACAAAGTCAGCTAACAAGACAACGTGGATGTACAACATTCCGTGACTGAAATTCCTCGCTGGTGATACATACTATGTGAGCCCGTGGAAAAAAGTTACCCGTCAAAGTCATCATGGGAGGTGTAGACCGAACTTTTCCAATTGAAACCTCGGTACATCCCCGAGTCCCTCGTGTCACTTGACCCGCGTCGGTCTCTCTATGTTTCCCACCTTCACTCCCAGATATTTCACTGTCGGCGATCTCATTCCACGGACTGCCCCGGGGAGGATGAACTCCCCAAGGTCGGGGGGGTCTGGAAAGGCCAAAGGAGTCCTTGAGACGAACATTGGACGAGAGGTAGTGGGGAGAATTAGGTGAAAATGGGGACAGCAAGGGGAGGTTTTGCAATATTTTGGTCATCAACATTAAGGAACCATATGATCTGTCGTATATTTTGATCCCTACCTACAGCTTTAACTATACGAGATGGAAAAAACTTCAAATATGAAAGTTGTGGAATATCATCTTTTAGCACTCCTCAAACGAACAGATGCGAACCACAAAATGATAAAAAAGAGTCCATATTAGTTTTTGTTGAACGAAACATCTTGTATATTTTCAGCTGTGGTGATAGATTTTTTTCTGTTCACAAATATCTATAGTTAGTTAATGTTTCCTCAAGCCATTTTCACATATTTAGCATTGATTCAGAGTTGTCAGATGATTGTGGACGCAACAGAAATGCCATAAAAATAGTTATTTATTATACAAGGGAAAAAAGTAGTAGATTTAAGCTCCAAACCGTGAGCTAAAATCTAATATTTTTCCCGTGTATAATACACTATTTTTTTCTGTGACAGAAGAAAGGACGAATCAATATTAAGAAGATATTACATTATTTTGAAATCTGAAAATTATCGACGTGAAATTTTAAGTTTTTAACAGTAGGGACGCCTGCGTTGTAGGCATATTTATCATTCTGTTGAAGTAATCAAATATCTGATGTCACTTTTGTCAGTCTACTTCTATCATTTGATTTCAAAAAATTGCGAATTTAGTGGTTGTTTAGTAATATATGTAACCGCGAAGTCGAATAGAAGATAAAAGTACTTGCAGTTCTTTCTCGGAGACGGTATTATTGACTCATTTTTCGGAACTATAGCACAAAAAAAGCCATCAATAGTGTATTTATATGTGATATATATCTGAGGAAAAAGTACTCACCTTTTTCCCACGGAAAAAAAGTAATATATGAAAAGTAACATTTTATAACCTGCCAACAGAGATGAAATGGCAAACTTTTTTCCCGTCACAGAAAAAAAGGGATTTTTTGACATCTTTGTCGGTTTCTTAATTGAAATGTACTATTCTGTGAAGGAAAAATACGGAATAGTGAGATTTGATTATAAAAATATTGCAAAAATGTCAGTAGTTCAGCAAGAATTCAGTCGAAAACGGCCTCAAGGAAACATAAGCAAATTATATATATTTGTGAACAGGAGAAAATGATGTTACACAACAGTTGAAAACATACAGGGTGTTTCATACAAAAAAAAACTGATTTGGAATCCTTTTTTTTAATTTTGCAATTCGCAATAGTTCATTCAAGAAGTGCCAAAGGATAGTACAACCTACATTTTTCATATTCGAAGTTTTTTTCCACCTTGAATATCACATTCATTTCCGGACCGTCATTACTTCAACCAATTTTATATCTTTTTCAAGATTCTGGAAGTTCATTTCATTTCGTCCAACATCAATATTTTCTGGTTTCTCCACCATTCCGAAATAATGAACAATGAGGTGATATCTGAAAGTGTGATACTTTTCGAAAAGTTTGAGATGGCCTCATTTGGCAGAGATTTTTGTCAAATGTTTAATTGAGGGCAATAAGATGAAGCACAATGGGGTTTTGGATTCGGGAGGATTGATACAAGATGTTTTGATATATAAAATGTTTTACAACATATTGCATTTTGATATGTTCAACCACCACAAAGATAATACTATACAATGTGTTGTATACTTTTGAACATAAAGAATGTAGTGGTTCCTGATAACACACGACCACAAGAATAAAAAAGAATAAAGGATGTCATAGCTGCTAGGGGAGGTGCAACAAAATATTGACAATTGACGATAACAACTATAGTTGTGTTTCTATAGCAAAACATATTCCTTATTCCATTAAAAATATAGTGTTAATCATTATCTGCCTTTCCTCGTAGTATTTCCATCGTTTTCTACATTTCCTATGTTCGTACAATATGGCAATCTAAAATCAAGTTGAAGTTGAGTTTATAGTGGTTGAACATATCAGAATGCAATATGTTGTCAAACAATCCATTCATCAATATATTCTGTTTGAATTTTCCTGAATCCAGAACCATTTCGAGAAAACTCATTATCTTATCGCCCTCAATAAAAAAATCCTGCCAAACAGGGCAATCTCAAAATTTTCGAAAACCATCACATTTCCAGATCACCCTGTAGGTGATCTATGCCAAACGGTGGAATAACGATAATATACTGATGTTATACTTATTGAAATGAGCTATTAGAAACTTGAAAGAAATTGAATATTGGGTGATCCAATCCAAAGTTATGACGGTTCGAAAATGATAGACATTTTCGCTCATCCTACTTCAAATGTGGGGCAGTGTAGAAGGTACAACTTTAACTATTTGTAAGGAAGGGTATCATTGTTCCCTGGCCATAAATCTTTTAAGAGGAACTCTCAGAGCGGCAGCTGAAGTTTTCAGTGCCCTCTTTTCAGTGCTCTCATCATATACACATTTTTCTTGCACGTAGCGGCGAAACTAGAGCATCTTAAAAACCGAAAGAAGTTAATACCATCACCACAAAAGTGCATTACGCTCGTAGAAAATCCTTATTCCTGCGGCAACTAAACCCACTTCGAGCTTATTTATAAAGGTCATTAAAAGATATCTCGACTCGCAGATGTTTCTTCGACCACCCCAGGGAGCTGCGAACATTTATTAGACCGACCGAAAGTGGAGTCTGGGGCCCTTTTAGCCGTGAAAATGGGGACTAACCTTTCGGACAATCGATAGAAGAAAAAACACCGAGAGTTATGACTCATCGGACACGAAAAGAGGTGAAATATTCCAGTAGATGAACAATGAGGATTCTGAAATAAATATGTAGGCGTGGACTGAGTGGGGCTGAATATGATTGGTTGATTTTGGTGGTGGCATCAAGCGAGAAGAAAATCACCAAGAGTTATCACACATTGGCCAACAAAAACAGGTGAAATCTTTCAGATGAGCCATGAGGCTCCTGGGATAAATATATTGGTGTGGCCTGAAAGGGACTGAATATGATTGGTTGGTTTTTGTAGTGGGAAATCGATTTAACAAAACACACCAAGACTAAAATAAAAGGTTGTCGTGGTCTGAACTGGGCTGAATATGATTGGTTGGTTTTGTTGGTGGCCTTGAAAGTGAGGATGTCATTGAATTTTCATGGATGGCACTGTGTACTGTGTAGTAAAGTGGACTCGTTGTTTGTTAGTAGTACGAGATGATTGCTTGGAATTTCAATCGATAGACATAAGCGATCTGAAATGAATTTTGATATATTCCAGAAGAACTCTGAACTTGTTCGAAAGTCGCCTGGATCATCAAATGAACATGACTCATAGCTTATATTGATATATATTGAGTACTTTCATACTTGATTTCTCTATTTTCTATTTCCTAAGTAATCAATGCATACAATTATTTGGACTATAGGGCACAACATGTAAATTAACTTTGTTATTCTGAGCATAATTGATCTCCTGTTCTCATCATTTTTGTGATAAGTTGATAATGTAATGATAGTAATGCATGGAATTAATGTGGTAGAGAATTTCATCAGCTCCCATTTTTATAGGAAGAACCATTTTCGATATATAACCGATGAACCCAAAGAGCAGAACCATTAGTTCCGGTTAGAATAGGAATAGCTTATGTCCCTGATCACGAACCCTACATGCCTTCCTTCAAGTGTACTAAATGTTTTGGTCTTGTTATCATTCTAGAAGGCAGTTAAACTGGGTCAGCTTTATTTGGGAAACGCTCGAAACTCTTCCTAGTCATTCTGAAGAAAGCCAACTCAACAATTTTCTGTGAGAGGTCTCATTGTTTCTATAATAACTAGATATTCGACCATTTAGATAAATAAATGATCCTATATCTTGATTTCTCGAAAGCATGTTACTTTCTTGTCCAACAATGACCCTGAACGGTGAAGGAGCTCAAACCCTTCCTTTCGGTCTCGTATAATAAACATCCACACACGTAAACTGAGACAACGCCCTAGGGACAACTCCCTCGAAGAGGGTGGCAACTCCGACTCTTTGGAAGTTTCGGGAGGGAGGGGCTCGTACCGACGGCAACGACGTCCAGAATTACAACTTCCGAACTCCGCGCCACGCCGCCTAGTTACGGAATGGACTAAAGTTGTCTCGAGGAGTCTCGCGGTGAATTATAAATACGTCAGGCAAGATGCTTTCTGATTTTGTTTGGTCACTTTGTCTGCACATCTTGATTTTATGATCAATTTCTTCCAGTAATGATCGAACAAGTTATCTGATCATTTCCATTGACAGTAGACAGCCTTATGAGCACTCGATCATTCGCTTACTACAGATTTATTCCTGTAAGATCAACAACAATTTACTGTGGTCTGAACATAGCTGAACGGCAGCTTCCTATTCATTACGAGTTTGAGAAATTCAAAGGCTTATTTTAAGTTTTTTCCTGCCATTTAACCGTCATGTGTCTTGATCGAAGTTGTTAGCTTATTACATCATCTCAGCTCACTGCCTTCAATCTTTTTTCTTTTCGTGATATGTGAACGATATAGTGGCATATTATGAAGAGTGATATATCATCGAGAATTTGAAGTTCAATTGAATAAGTTTACCATAATTATCGGAGTGTGGAAGGAATCATATGAATATATTGAAAAATGGAGCAGAAGGTGATAGAAAAAGTCGCTCCCGAGGAAAGGAAACTTGTGTGTTGGCTCTGTTAGAATTAAATCATCATTATTGGAGAGAAACTGTATCTCTTGCTATTTTTACTATTCTGAGTTAACGTAAACTGTTTATGTGATCACATCTCTATCAATGAGAATCCGATATGTATTTATCCATACTGGGTTTTCAAAGACATGATATCTCGAGTCTAGGAATATCCTATTGTAGGGACTCTAATAATTTCGATTTTGCAACTCGACATGAAATTTACATTTCTCGGTATTTAAATAAAGAGTCTAGATCCTTGCTAGATAGGATCGTATGCCATATGCAAAGTAAGGACGGAAGGATTTGGCCATTGAACGTTGCTCTCGGTATTAGCACAGATATTAAATAGATTACTGTGAATTACGGTTTCAGCCATTTAATAACTGCGCTTCCGAGGTTGGATCGCAGCAAACAAAGGCCATTATTACATCCCATGTGTAATCAGAGTTCTTAACAGTAATTATAAAATATAGGCAGATACCTGGTAGTATGCCTTTTATTTATCGAACCATCTATCATCATATTTCTCCCATCCTATCTATATTGATCAGCTCATCATAGTTGTATTCAGTGACCCAGTCCCAATTATGGTTTGGAGATGATTCAATATTTTTTTCAGAGCTGGACAGTTGGAGTATAGGTAAATAGAGAATAACGGTTGATGCTCCGCTATCAATCATAACGGTAATAGGCTTAATCCGACATGCCCAATGGTGGATGGACAAACGATGTAAACAATATTTACCAATATCCATCAATTTAGTTTAGCAGACCAGACAACTATAAATCCATGAATCCACGATTAATCCCTACATATCCGGATCACTTGAAAATTGAAGAGGAGCGGCTTACCTGCTAGACAATTTGTCGTAACGAGATCAAATCTATAACCTATAGAGCTTTTGAGGGTGCAGAAATAATTTCACAGATAATTTACCCCATAATGGCATGATAGTGAGGCTAGTACGCCAATCAATAATGGAAAATGGAGGTTAGTCGATGGTGTGAATGATGAGTTTCGATATCAAATAATCATAGGGAGAGTAAAAGTTGAAATATCGTGAAATCACGGTTCCAGCCTATAACATACAAGAAGGACTTTCTATTTTGACTTGTATTCGAGATTACCAGCGAGAAAACTCTAGTAATTTGGATCATTTCGAATTCTTGGTTGATTTTTTCAAAAATTCAGGATTGTTCACATGGTCACTGTAGTGAAAATGTACTTTTTTCGTTTCCATAGGTGTAGCAACTCTTTTTCAAAGGCTTATACGCTTGTTCAGCCACAAGAAAGAGTATATTGTTCCAGTAGATGAGCTATGAGGCTTCTGGATAAATATGTGGGCGTGATCAAAATGGGATTGAATGAAATTGGTTGCTTATCTCGGTGGCCTTGGGAGAGAAGATGTCATCGAGAATTCATGGATGACACTGTATATGTTACTTGTCCAATCAAATCACTCGACGTTCAGCCAACTTCATGAGGCCTGAGTGATTAAATTTGACGTGTGGAAGTTTTTCCAGGTTTAGCAATAGATAGCGATATGAAAACCGACGCATCCAATTCAAAACACTCAATACTTTCAAAGTTGACAATGAATACTCCAAGTGAGTTATCTATTATTCTCATCAAGTAATCTAACTTTCTCAACGACTGTTGCGGATAAAATAATATTGGAGTCTCTTAGGGATAATGAGTCGCAAAATGATTTTTATGAATGGGCTTATATCACAAAAAAAAATTAATTCATAACTCGATAGAACTCACCCAAACTAAACCTAATACTGAAACAAGACTATTCCAGACAGAGATGAATGATACATGATTTCTGACAGAGTGAATTAGCGCGGGATCACAGTTGAAAGAATTAATATATCAGTTGCCTCAGTCTCCGACGGGCGATTGGTATTTTCTTTTAACTATGGCAAGATGAGGTTTCTGCGTCATAAGAGGGTCCGTTTTCAGAAGGTACTATTATTTATGTCCAAAAATAAAACATTCAAGTTAATTTTTCGATCGAATTATGTCGTCAATCATTATTTATGTATAAAAGGATCATTATAAACATGGTTTGAGTTAAAAGTTGTACTAAGGTGTACACGCCCATTGCCAATAAACTATCTATCTACCTGACAACAAATCACGCAGTCATCTCTGAGCTCCCAAATATTTCTCAGACCGATCATCCATGCAGCAATCAAAAGATGAAAAGTCCCCCTTATATTTATCGTACTCATACATTGGAGCTCCAGACCGACTAATCGGCAACTCCACATAATAATTTCATCCGGCACCAGGAACTTTGCAGGACGTGACATACGTAGGAACATGTTCCGCGACTGCAAACGGGATTATAAAAATATTAGGGTGTTCGGGAGACTTCGTTCCCTAACCGGGTGGTTAGGTCGTTAGAGGACGCATCTATAATCCGCATGAATAAATATTAGTATATCAAGATTCCAGAACGATAAGGATTGGTTGAAAACAATGTTCGGTGACCAAGCACCGTTCGTGATTCATATACCAGCTTCTGTACGACAGATATATTGTCACACCTGGTTACCAAAGGACATTCAATTCATCAAGAAATATCCATTGGAGTAAATATAAGCACTCAGTAGATGATAATTAAAGTCATTCACATATGTAATTCGAACCCAGCTCATATTTCACACACTGGAACTAAGTAAGCTTTTTGTATTCAATTCATTCAACTCAATAGTTCACCTGTGAGGTAACGAACTCGATCAATACGATTATTGTTCATTCTTTTTGTATATAAAAAACTGTTCCGTTACCGTGTACGGCCCTCGTAATCATCTTCAGCCACCTCGATAGTTGGATCCAGAGATGTAGGATTTTACTAAAAGGTGTAGTCACATGGTCAACCTAGTTCATTCAGTTCACCTAACATTTTTTTACCTCCAAACTTTTTTGTTGCTCACTGAGTTCACTGTCTTTTATCACTTAATGAACTCCAATTTCTGTTAAACAAGAGATGCACCCTTTTCTTGCTACAGCCGAGCTACGGTGTGTAGTAGTTAGGTCACTCTCTTACTGTCAAGCATAACTCCCTAAGATCACGTAGCCGGGGAGGAAGGTTCCGTGGTCGTGACAATATGTTGAGAAGTATCTTCTCGAAATGGAGTTCCAAACTCAAGCAGGATGAAAAAACACTTTTTTTATGTTCTGGTTCCCACGAAACGGGATATCTTGTAATGTTCAGAGAACATCGTGAAAACCAAGGAAAATAAGGTAGGAATTGGTGTTCTTCTTAAATTTCTGGAGGTTATATGCCTCGGGGAACACCTTCCTTAGCAATGTGTCCCAGAGCCTCGCTGTTCGTTGGATGAACGAGTCTTTGGGAAGAGATGTTCTGCAGGTCTCCAAAGTGACCAAAAAAATAGTGCGAAGCCTCAACTCGACGAGTTGTCCCAGTTGTCAGCAGACCTAGAAAGGCTGACGAGGCCTGGTGGGTCTAAACAGTACTGTCTCGCTCCTGATGAACATTGGGGCAACTCTGTTCTTCCTGAATCTCTTATAGTTATGAGATCTAGCAGTTGAATAGGTCGGTGGAAAAATCCACTCAAGTATCCAAGTATGTCAGGTAGTGCCATCTGTCAGCAGAGAAGTTTACTTGTAGTAACACTCTGTAGCGTATAGACGCAAGGGTCTGTACGTGTGACTATAGATGGCAGCGCCATACAGTGTGTCGCGATCTCTTGATCCTACCTCAGAGCTTTGCCACTAGATGGCTATAACATGACTCTCTCTATATATTCTGGAATGTGTGGTATAATCGAAATAATCGCCGTTTCTTAGTAAGATTATCTTTTTGGGAACCGATCTGCGCCTATTCAAAGGCGACGCAGTGTGGTCAGAGTGTGCCGAGAGCAACTCTTGTTCATTTTTCGCAGGGCGAATTTGAATTTTGATGCTGCTCGCGTCGGTAACATCTATGGGGAGGTAATGAGGGTCATTTGCTTGCCCTTTTTCGAAGGTTGTTCGGTGTTCTGGCTTCGATGCCCTGGGACGGAGGGAGGCTCCGGATACAGAGAGACGTGCCGCCATAATTGCCTATAATAAACTTCGGGAGGTACCTGATTTGGGTGATTATTCTTTCATAAGGAGCTAATGGGTGGGGTACGAAACGTGAATTCGGATTTTCGCGAATTTTGAATGAATGATGACAACCTTTGTACCAATCATTTTCAGGAATTTGAATAGTCTTGAAGATGTATGACAAATTGTTATTCATCACACAGGAGGTGCAAAGAAATTCTGAATTGAGAAAACCAAATAACGAATCAATGATTGAAATTTTCCATCGTTCAAGTTTGGACCCCTTGATTTGGTGAGAGTATTGAAAAGGCATATTCTCAGATGAATTATGAACATGAAAAAATGGATATATATCTACTGGGTGAGTCAGGAGGAACGCACCAAACTCCAGGTGTTTATTGAACAGATATAAATAATTTTGAAAAACCCATATGTTTATACGATTCTCATTTGTTTTCATTCTGAATTTGAATAGATTTGTGGCATTATATAGGACTTTGATCGTACAAACTCGAAAATAAACCCGTCAAATACACTGACACTGACACATGGCAGAACAACAAAACAGATGAAATTTTATTGACCATTCCAACAAAAAACAGAATGAGAGTCCATAAACTATTAAAAAAGAACATGAGGAAAGGTTAAAAGGCACATGATCAGTATGGTACTGGTCTTCCTCAAGCGCCTGTAGCTCAACTAAATATTGAAAAGATATATATATATATACATATATATAGAAATATTAGAATATTGACGAAAAAAAAAAAATAAAGACCGATACATAATATGGTCAACTACCTATTTAATAAACTCATATATACTCATATATTTGAGCATTGGTCAGTGAAAATAGAGTTAAATAATTGTTTCTTGAAACTGGTTAACGACAAGACTTTGATATTTTCTGTAAGTTCGTTGTATTCCTTGGCAATGCGGTACGAAAATGAGTTCTCATATTGTCGGGTACGATGTTTCGGAATAGTCAGGAGATTCTTCCGACGAATATTCAGGTTATGTATATCTGTCCGATACGTTATTTTTGCATTCAAGTATGCAGGAATATGCTGTTTTATTATTTTATGGAATAAAGTCAGGGCGTGGTACTTCCTCCTATTGATCATATTCAACCAAGAAGTATCTTGTAAAGTATGTGAGATTCTTTCAAATTTTCTTATACCATATATCAACCTCAAACACGAGTTTTGTAATTTCTGTAATCTTTTGATGTCAATTCCATTCAAGCAAGGTCCATAAATGTAATCACAGTAATTTGCATGAACGAGTACAAGTGATTCGCATAACTGTGTTTTCAGTTTGACATTGAGCAAGTGTCGGTTGAGATATAAAAGTTTTAATCTGGCATAAGATTTTTGAAGAATATAAGATACATGATGACTGAATTTCAATTTGTTATCAATTATAATGCCTAGATTTTTAACTTTATCGTTTGATGGTAGTATCTCATTTCTATTCAAATTTGAAATGAAAACAAATGAGAATCGTATCAGAACATATGGGTTTTTCAAATTATTTTCACACGTACAATACACACCTAGAGTTTGGGCTCAAAAAGCAAATTTTCAACTTCAGAAGGGTTTGTTTTAAAATTCCTATCGTGTGTGTTCAAAAGATATAATTCAATGTTCGTCGTGGCATATAGCCAGGAAAGTAGTTGTTTTCTGTTGAATAAACCGACAAAGAATTGATATTTTCATCACATAGAGAATGCGAATTCTCAATGTATTTCTTTATATACAGGATATGTCATGACGATCTTACATTATCTCTATATCGAGAATCAGTCGGAAGAAATCTATGAAAATATGCATGCTTATATTTTCAAAATATTTTCAGCAATCCAGTGTTGCCGCTTCCATCGAAAAGTAGCAACAACTTTGTTATTTCAAATAAAATACCCTGTATTTTATTGCATTTTAAGATTCTCCCTGAAGAACTGATTTCATCGATGCATCCCAAAAAAATCTGGAATAACGTACCTAACTAGTTGTTGGCGAAATAGGTTCGATTTTCTGTCAGAAGCTTTTAATGCTCGAATTTCTACTTGACAATAGGATATTTTTCATCACGTTAAAAGCCTAGGACCGATTTCAGCACAAAGCTTCAACTTCCTCACCTAAAATAATTCCTCTGTGCTGAATTTTTATCTCAGAGGACCATTCACGTTCTGTCTGAATCACGAAGAGAATGATCGAGCTGAATATTTCCGCCACTCTTGCAATGAAATTTTCATCGGATTCATTATAAATCTTCTGAAAGAGATACTGTCGATTTATTCTGAATTTCCTTGTAGCATGAAAAGCATCAAAAGGAAAACATTTATCGACGGTTCCTTTCATCTCGAGGGGTTTTTATTTCTCGGTGATTCGGTTTGCGATTAAATTTTTTATGGGTGACATAAATATTTCAGGGATGGAGTCCTTTTCAGCTGGTGTTAAATTGTAATGAAAACGTTCGCTTCTCGGATGTCAATGTTGCCGAAATCTGAAAATACTGAATTCAATGGAAGATAATGAGAAACACACTAAAAATAATGTTTTTCTGAATGCGGTTTATTGATTTGACTCATTCGTCGATGCTTTGGTAACCATTTCCCAAGTATCTTCAAGAATATTGAAAAGGAATATTCCCAGATAAATTATGAACATGAAAGAATGGATATACAGGGTGGTCCGTTTTTTAATACGGAAAATTTAACAGCGTATAGTACTCGTTGAAATAATAAAAAAACTTCCTATGAACATATACTTCTAACGCTTCATTTTTGATATATTGGGTGTCAAAAATACGCTTCTGAAAATAATTTTTTAATCAAAAGTTAGAAACGGTAGATAAATTAACGAATTTTTTCACAAATACTAAACTTTTTGAGCTTTATTAGATTGAATAAAAATTATTCATAAAAACTATTCAGTGGCGGCTGAATCTGGGGTGGCGAAGGTAATAATAACACAAATTTTTCGGGTAGTTATTTTTCATTTATTTTTCAAGTTTCAATGAAAAAAGCTCGCTTGTTAGATTTTATAACATTTTTTAGTTGAATAATACTACTTGAAATCAATTAAAGAAGTAGGCTATGCTCAGTCACTCTGAAAGTTCTGACAAAGAAATAACAAACTGGAGTTATTCCGTGTTTTTATCAAAAAGCGTAATAATTTTATTCCAATTTTGCCGTTTGTCAATATGCCTATGGGATTTAGTACTGAAGAGTATGCAGATATTCATTTCGTTTGGTTTTTATTTTTCTTTAGCTATTAGACAAGAAATCTAAGAGGGCAAAAAAAATGTATTTTGAAATGCACGCCCCTGAAAATATGTAACTCTTTCATGATCTGCAATAGGTCTAAAAGTTAGCTCATTGATATTTCCACAATAAATGTGAATTTCATCACAATCGGTTATAGCATTTCTGAGAAATCAATAAATAATCGATTTTTTAAATAAACTTGAAGACCCTATATCTCGAAAACGAAGAGTTTAAAAGTATATGTTCATAGGAAGTTTATTTATATTTTGAACGAGTACTATACGCTGTTGAATTTTCCGTATTGAAAAACGGGCCACCCTGTATACAGGATATGTCACGACTAGCTTACACTAGCTTTATATCGAGAATCAGTTGGGAGAAATCCATGAAAATGTGCATGCTCGTATTATAGAATACGCTCTCCTCATTTAGAATATTCTCAACAATGCAGTGTTGCCGCTTCTGCTAGAAAGTAGTAGAAACATTGATATTTCTAAACGAACACCATGTATTCTATCGCATTTTCAGATTCTTCCTGAAGAGCTGATTTCATCGATATATCACACTCGGGGTCTATCCAAAAATATTTCAGATATATAGGGTGTTCAAAATCGAGATTTTTCAACTTTAGGATTTTTTTGTGTCGAAACTATCTATTAGCGGTCGAAACGGCTCACATGTCCTCATCTCAACTTTTGATTCACTATTAACTGATATTTAATCGGAACAGATACAGGGTGGTTCAAGATTCAGTATTCTGATCACATTCTTCAAAAATTCATGTACTCAAAAAAATTCCAGCAATAATTCAATCCCTAGGGGGATTATAAGTGGAAAGTTCTATACGATGGAAAGAAAACTGGGGGTGTAATTTAAGAAACCAAAGTTAGGAGTGGTTTCTAGTCAATTACTTGACATGAAGGTGATTTTTTGTTTTTTTCTTTAACGTCAGTAAACCCAGATATCAGCTGGCCTAAAAGCTTTGGGACACGCGGTATACGTATACCTCATTATCCGTTACCTGAGATTTAGTATATTTCAGGATAGATTTGGGAGCGCAATATCATTTGTGTATCAAGAGGAAGGGTTCATTTATCTTTTGGAATATAATAGCAGGGAAAGTTCGCTCTTGTATATCGTGTGTTCTAGTGAACTCCGCCTGAAATTAAATCGTATGCAACCTACTTAGGGTATTATTTATGCCAAATTCCCCACCTAACTATACCCATTGTAGTTGAATTACTATGCGGTAAGTAGTGAGTTATGTGTGAGGGAAGTGCCATTTGTATTTATTCAGTTTATTAAAGGACTAGAGCTGCAAGTTCAAAATAAACGTTGAATACTTTTTATGATAAGAAAATATCATTGTTCTGTTTGTTCCACTCATTATATTGTTGTTCTAGAATTGTTCTTTATCTCTTGGAGCGCACGAAATGAAATTCCTATAACATTCGTGAAACATCGCGCGTACCTAGAGAAGACAGGGAGATGAGGTATGGGAAAAAAAGGACAATCTAACGTTCAGAGCCAGAGCGAAAGTGCAAAGTTGTAGGAGTAGATTGTTTAAAGGAACATGTCAATGATATTTTGCGTTCGAAATTATCACCGTTAGAACACCCTGTAGATATACTATCAATCGTGAAATGATAATATACTGTGCTATCAATAGTAGTTTTAGTTCTGCTGATGACAATATATTGTGTGGTATTATTTTAGTTGTCTGCTGGTTCATATTAAACGAAAATTTATTATCCTGTTTATTTCATTTTATATCTGTCAGACTCAGTGAGTCGTCGGCATGGAATTTGTCGCATATCTGGTTGGTTTTTCTGTCATTCATAGCGCGCGGTTGGCAAAAAATCTGAATTAAAAGTCGGAATGTGTTGCAAAATGCTTTCACGTACAGAGTGAACGGATTGTCGTTTTGTTTTACGACGACTGAGAATGTGTGTGCTTAATATTGGAAATGTATGTGAAAGTGTGAGTGAAAACAATGTGGGATTCATAGATAACAACTCAAAGTCATCTCCACAATATTTTTATTAGAATGATCAAAGATAATGTTTCGGGCTCATATAAGCTCATCATCAGCCAATAGAAAGTATCATAGTTCTAGAAAAATCGGTATTGCCTCAGGATATGGATGCAAGAATTACTTACTTGTAATAGGAAATGAAAAAAAGTAGACATGCAAATAGTATAGTTAATAACAAAGGCAAACAGGGAAATATGCTTCATGATTTGGAAATAGTTATTTGTTTAACTAGGCAGCAAAGTAGTAGATTGACTGCCGAGGCTGAATTCATAGCCGAGCGTAGCGAGGCCATGAATCCAGCTAAGGCAGTCAATCTACTTTGCTGCCGAGTTGAACATATAATTTTTTCTCCGATTGTTCATAATGATATAGGAGGATATTGTAATTAAAAATTATCACAATTCCCACAATCTCTTTATTTTTCCTGTAGTGTTCAATTAAAATAAAATTTGATAGAAATCGCAGTTGTTGGAATGGTTGGTTGCTATGGAAATGTCCATAATAATTATAGTTTGACAATTCATGAAATTTCTGACAGTTGTGCGAAAAAATATCGGTATATTTGAATTATTATATAATGGACAGTGATAGCGACCTGGAAGTACTTACACCTCCAGAAATAAGGGAGGTGGCAAAAAATATAGAGTTGAATTTGTTGCCGGAGAAGTCTCGGATGAAATATGAAGGAAATTTTTAACGATTTATTGATTATTAATTTTGCTGATACATATCAATCAGCAAAGTACCCACTTTGCTGCCTAGGCAGGAAAAATAATATTTGCTGTCGATCGGAGAAAAACAATTGATTCAGAAATATTAATATTAATGTGGGATTATTACTCTCACATGAAGTGATATCTTCTCGGATTTTTATTCTATGAAACAAATGAGAACACTAGAAACTGGAATTGAAATGAACCATCCGTTTGTTTCAGAAAAATATCACGAATTCTGTTCTCAGATAGCCCAGATGGATGTTCTCACAAAGTTCCCAACAAACCTCCTTCAGAATATTCCAAAGAATATTCATAGAATATGATAAGGATGTTCTGAATGTTCAGAGAATGTTTATATATTCTATGAATGTTATTCAGAAATGATCATATAATGTTTTGTTCGAATAGTCTAGGTATGTTGAGAGAATATATTATTTTGATACTCTGAGAAATAGAAGAATTATTCTTCACATAACGAAAAAAAAAAAAATGGTGTATATATTTGGGTACAATGGGAAGATATGGTGTGATAAAGTTCGGAAGTACGTTCCAGAACTGGGTTCGAAATGGCTCATTATTTTCAGCCAATTTCTTCGCAATGCTTCAATCGCAAACGTTTCAAATCATCAGAAGAAGCAATGGATGACATTCTCTCTTCAAACTGTGAGCCTGAAATAATTATTATTCTACCTGAGGTAGATAATCAAACAGATGAAGAAGAATTTAACGAAATAAACGATACGAGTATACTTGCTTCAGTGCGTTGAAAAACCTTCCGACCATATTATCTTGTTCTATAACTTTCATTCCAGGTACGATTTGCTGAAAATGCTCAGATTACAATTTTGCTTTGATTGTCTAATATAGAGTTAGGACCTCCTATCAATACAGACATTGCTGTCTATACGGACGGCTCCAAAACTGATGAAGGATCAGGAGCTGGTATTTATGGGGCCAAGCCAAAGACAAGAATCTCACTGAGCTTAGGCAAATACGCGACGGTGTTTCAGGCAGAAATTAGTGCAATACATCATTGCGTGAAAGAATTGATAAGGCAAGAGTTTAAAGGCAAAACCATTGCAATCTATTCAGATAGCCAGGCGGCAATCAAAGCAGTCAACTCTGTGCAAGTTAACTCAAAACTAGTATGGGACTGCTTAAAAACCCTAAATGCACTGGGCAGTCAGAACAGATTGACTCTAGCATGGGTACCAGCACATACAGGGTACGAGGGCAATGAAGAGGCAGACTCACTTGCCCGAGCAGGAGCAAACAAAGCTCTTAATGGCCCAGAACCCTTCTAAGGTATTGCGAAAGCTATACAAAAGACTAGTATCGATGGATCATGGATGCAAACCAAATCTCAAGAATGGTGGAACAGCTCGCCAGGAATGAGACAGACTAAAGAGTTTATTAAAAAACCATCGCCAACATTCACAGAATATTTACTAAGCCAGAAACGAAGTTCAACTAGAATACTAGTGGGACTTCTCACAGGGCATTGTAGGCTCAACAAACACATGAGTACGATAGGTCTGACTGAAGAACTGCTGTGCAGGTTCTGTCAAGAAGAGGAAGAAACAGCAGTACACATACTTTGCCACTGTGAGGGCTTGTCAAGACTAAGATTCCTTACGCTGGGTGAGGAAAAACCAGGAGCCCAGAGATACACAGGAGATCTGAAAGCTAGCCTATGGAGTCTCATAGAGAAGGCGGGGCTAGCCGAAGAACTCTAATCGATTTTGAGGGCAGACACAATAGATCTGAAAAGGTCGCAGTGTGGAGGCAGATAGCCCGAAGGCCCCATTCCAAATCTGATCTAATCTAGTAGTTGTTGATTTGAGGCAACATGCAATGACTCTCAACAACATAAGGTAAGAGTTTCTTCTTATGAAAAAGTTTCATATTTGTTTCCTTCATCTCCTTGACTTATATTCTGTCTAATCGTATAAGAATTCATTGAAAGGATTTTTTCCCATATTCAAGGTCCCGCAGTTCATTTCCTACTGACGTATCAACATTGAGAGTGGAAACACTGAATGCATTAGATTAAGGATCAGGTGTTCGACTCCCCATTACATACAGTCCTATTGGCACCACTCTGTAGTTTCCGTGAAAAATTACAAATCACTTCTCGTTGACTGGACGATTAATCTTGTTACCCATCTCCCCCCATCTCTCGCCGTTCTGTCGTTGCCTCTCTCAATTTCCAAAAGTCCCCCTCCTCGCAATAAATAATCCCTAATAAATACCCGACGAGGGTTCGGCAATTCCAATCACAGTTTTCTGCTGATGCGCTCTGTCGAGACTTTCATTATCTGGCTGGTAGCGGGTAAAAGAATTATCGCCGCAAACGAAATATCAAACAAATTGACGATATTTCCTCGACTTGCAAAAAAAAAGGGAGACTGGGAGAACGTCCTTTTGGTCTCATTGGATTCGTTGATTTCATATTGAACATAATATGGATGAAATAAGGATGTATATTCTTTGAACAGTTCCTATTATTCAGTCGTTATTGAAAGTGTGAAACTGAATTAAGATTAGTTACATTTTTCATCTGGTATCTTTCAGAAAAACAAAAAAAAATGGCTCTGCAAAGTTTAGAAAACTATGAATCTTTTTTTATTGAAATATCTTGTTTATCATCAGCTAACAGAGAAGGCTGGTTCAGAAATTTCGAGATATTATGTTATCTCTAGTTTGAGTTATATCGATCAGTTACTAGTTATCAGCCATACATTTCGCAAGATGATCAAATGTACCTTGATCATAACTATAACAGTGCTTCAGTATTTGACAATTATCATTAATAATGATAGTTCTGGCATACTTGCGAAGCACATGTTTGATAGAAACGCGAATGATCTTATGTTTTCAATGTTTTTATTCCATCAATGGTTAGATCTTATCTCCGATAAGGCCTGGTTCAGTAGAAACTGCTCTAGAGCTGTTGCTTCCAAACAGGCAGCATTCCATCGATGGCAGAAAAATCCAGGCCCTGAGACTAGAGCAGAATATGTCGAGGCTAGAGGCATATGCAATGTGACAATTCGATCATCGAAGGATGCTCATAATGCCAAAATAAGATCAAAACTTGTTGAATGTCCTAACGGATACCGTTCATTTTGGTCCTTCGCCAAAGATTTAGGAAGAAACTTCACTTCCAGCTCGTTTCCTCCTCTAACCAAGGAAGATGAAACACTAGCCATAACTGCCCAGGAGAAAGCCAACATTTTTGTGCTTTTATTTGCTGGAAATTCCACTCTGGATTCATCGGAAAAACAACCTTCAAACATAACGCTAATTGACAGTCATATGCCCGAGATCACCTTTCGCCAACGTACTATAAGGAAGATTTTATTGGGTCTCAACACCAACAGAGCTTGTGACTCTGACGAAATCTCCTGTTCTCTGCGAGTTGTTCAACTTCTCTTACAAATTGGGGATATCCAACTGAGAAATTGCAAGAGAACAACCAGTTCCTAAAAAAGGCAAACAGACCCTACCTAGCAACTACAGACCGATCGCACTGCTATCTATTATTTCAAAGATCATGGAGAGAGCTATCAACATCGAGCTCATCAAATACCTGGAATAGTCAGGTATTATCAACGATAGGCAATATGGCTTCCGTCATCAGAGATCAACTTTTGACCTGCTCGCTTACGTCTCACATATATGGCAGCGATCTATTGAAAAATATGGTGAAACCTTGGCTGTTGCACTTGATATCTCCGAGGCATTCGATCGAGTCTGGCACCACGGACTCCTTGCCAAGCTTCCATCTTATGGCTTGCCTCCCCAGGTATGTTCTCTGCTAGCTAGTTTTCTCTCAAACAGGTCTCTTCATGTAGTGGTCGACGGAGTTTCATCTGACTCTCTCATCATAAATGCTGGTGTTCCGCAAGGATCAATTCTAGCACCAACACTATTTCTACTCCATATCAACGATTTGTTGGAAGCAACTTCATGTTCAGTACACAGCTCCGCGGATGATAGTACCCTCCATACCACCTCCTCTTCCAGGGCTCCAGCCAGGCGAATCAGAAACAAACGAGGAAGAACTGTTGACAACATAAATATCGACTTGGCAACAATTCTCGAATAGGAATCCAATAACTTGGTATATTCAAATGCAAACAAAACACAAGCATGCCCTTTCGCTAGAAATGCCGATCTCACTCTGCCCAACATAAGCTTGTCAGGAGTAACCATACCTTTGAAGACACCCATTTCGATGCTGTCCTGGAATACTGTTCCCATATTTGGAGTGCAGCACCCTAACATTCCCTGAAACTGTTGGATTCTGTCCAAAAAAATGGCAATTCGTCTCGTGGGTGATGCCTCGCTCACAAACTCACTCACTTCTCTGGAACACCGTAGAAAAGTTGGCGATCTGGCTCTATTTTATAGATATTTTTATGGACGATGCTCTCCTGAAATATCAACAATTGTTCCTCCCTTGGCAGTCCCCACGAGATTAACCCGTCGAGTTGAGGCTTCGCCAAGGAAGGTGTTCCTCGAGGCATATAACCTCTAGAAATTTAAGATGAACACCAATTCCTACCATATTTCCCTTGGTTCTCACGATGTTCTCTGAACATTACAGGATATTCCTACTCGTGGGAACCAGAACATGAAAAAAATATATATCTACTGTTGTGTTCTCGAAAAATACAGTTGGAAACAACCTTCCAATACCCGTTCCTAGTTCATCGACAGTTATTTTTGCGGGTTGGTAGTTTGAAGGCGATCCAATTCTACGAATGTTTCTCGAAAACGTCCCTATGGCGAGCTTTCTAATCAAACTGCCGAGGGACCCTGCCAGCGGGGGTAAATGGTAAACGCTTCCTTCGGATCCTGACGGGATCTTTCCGCTAGTCCGAATTGGCTCCTTTGGGGCGCAGTTAGAAAACGCCAGTGGCACGGAAAAATCCGATTTACAAAATATTGTCACGATAAGAACCAAACATATTTTATCATAGCTACTATATTCGAAATTATATTGATTCGAGAAAAGATTTCATTAATAAAGTTCATTATTCATTTCATCGTATAACATTCGATTAAAGTAAACGCGTATAATATTTCACTCGTTGGCAGCTCAGTCAACCGGAATGAAATACTCGCATATGGAGTAAAACGCTGACTATGTCAAAATATTCTAAATAAATATCGATCTTCATGGTACCAAGTTATGAAATGATTCTTTGTATTGCGAAATCTTATGTACGTTTGTTTTTTTTATAATTTTTTTAAAATTCTATCTGTATGACGAACAACTGTTTTTATTTCTCGGCCTCCCAAGCGAGTTCACCCGCGAGTTACCATCCTGTATCCATGGGTCGTGTCAATATACTCCATTTGGACTTAGTTTCATATTAGCCCAATATTCGAATATTGAATATGGCATCGTCATTTTGATATGTAATAATCAATCACGTGTCAATGTTGTGATAATATCAAAATTTCGTGACCAGTCGATATTTATTTGCTAATATCTATATGATATTGGTGAGATATTAACGATTACAATATGTTGATTTTCATGATGGGTCGATATTGTATTTCCAATATCGAAGTAATCTCGGAAAGAAATATTGCATCAATATCAGATTCCTGATGGTTAGTAAATATTGTATATCATTGTCCAGCACTAATGCACTGATATTGGCTCTTTAATATCGATTCGATGTAATAAAAATGATATCACATCTACATCTATTGTGAATTTATTTCAACATAGAATCAATATTATCAGAATATTATTTCTCCTATACTATGTTTGGGATGGTTATTGAATATTGCATGATATTTGCTACGATCCATATTTGTATATTTTATTCAGCCAATGTTAGTTCATCAATATGACATCCATTTTAGATAGATAGAACTAATGAAATATGTCAGAACCAATATTGCACTGATTTTGGATTTCTAATATCAAATCGATATTACACTAGCACGTCTCCAACAAACTACTGCTCATGTATCAATGTACCAATATCACTATTTTTTTAATGATGATGATATGGCTTCGAATTTCAAATTCGAATTCTGTAGCAAAAACGAAATACAATATTGATTGAATATTATAATTCAATATAAAGATGATATTTCAAATCACTCACATCCTTATTTTGGCCATTAAGGTAGGCAAATATAAATTCAATATCGAATTTACTTATGACAATAATTATAAGTTTTCCAATCAATATAAACTCGATATTGAAGGATATTGAATAGAGCATATCGAAACAAGATTCGAATTCAACATAGCACCAAGATCCCAGAACGTTCACATTGATGCATTGGCCCAATATTTCAAATCAATATTTCCCCAACATTCACTCCATATTGCTTTAATATTCAACCAATATTAGTGTTCTGCCTAGGAATAGTGCAACTACAATAAATGGATCTGTCTAGTATCCTGAAATTGGCCTGTTTGTAGTCATAATTGCATGAGAAACGTTGCTCTGACCACATATTTATCAAAAATTTCAAGAAACAGACGAATTATATGATATTGAAAATTCAATTTCAGTACCGTTTTCACGCAATTCGATTGGTTGAAATTTGTGATGACTGACAAGCATTCCGTTGTTCCCAGATGCATCAGAGGTCTCTATGAAATTCTCAAACTGAACTCCGAAATATTCCATAAGTTTCAAAATAAACTGATGGTATAAAAAGTGATACACGCATTTTACAATAAGACGCTTTTCACGTCATTTTCCATTCTGATCAGTTCATTCTGATTTGTTAATTTATTGTTATAATCAATAAACTATTCTTGAGAATGCATTTCCAGAAAACATGATTGCTAATGTAGCAATCATGTCTACAAGAATTGAAGACATAGCCACCTCTTTTATGATTAGCCAGAATTCACTGTTCTGATGCGAGATTTGCAGGAATGGCACTCGAATCTAGTAGGTATTTATTATTAACGATTGTGCTAATTAGAATTGAAAATATAAGTGCTGTGATAGTGACAATAGGCCCATATTCCAGTTTCACAGAACCATACATGAAATACAATAACCCTGAATATTTGTAACGTGATATATATCGAATTTAATTAGCACAGACACACAGTATATATCTGAGCCAAATTCAATATATTTTTCCTTCAATAATAATTATTAGAATTTCATATTTTTTTTTGCTTCTTGCATTTTTGTCTCCCACTAGTAAAAACGCCACTGTGAGCTGGATAAAAAAGGTCGATAGGTAATCATTTGGTGAGGCAGGGGTGCTTTTTCGGAATTTAATTTCAAGAATTCATTTAGAAATACTCTTCGCATTCAGGGAATTGCGATCAGAGGGATAATTTCCTCCCTATTCACCAACTCACAATCATTGTCACACAGCAGAAGATGATTTCAACATAAAACGTTACGTTGGTAGTAGTTTGTTCGATATAGTTCCAGATCATTTCAGCGTTCTAATGTTCTTTTTTCATCAATAAAAACCAAGAATATAACATTCTGTTATTTTTATGCTTTGCAACTATGAAATGATTTGTATACTTTACGAGTTATGTAATTCACCCTCACATTACTCTACGTACCCCGATGCATGTATGATTATTGTCATCGGCCGTAGATGAAAGGGTTGATAATGCATATACGTCCAAAAAGTATGAATATTAACGAGACAACCGACAACCGTCAAAGAAGAATTACAGCCATTTTCTCTTTTTTCCCCGGAAGCACGATGTTATGGTCGTAATTATCGAAGCTTTTTGTCTGTATCAGCAACCCGTGCATTGGGAATACGGTTTATTGAAAATGAACGGCGTAAAACTGATAGATTTTGTATAATTATGCATGCCAATTTTCACAAAAGGCAGATGTTGCATGAATGTAGAAGGTTAGCTGGAAAAATTCAACGATATCAGCAGCGGATAGGCATTCAGTTCGGGTACAGTCAGCTTCAGGAAAATTCGGTACTTCATCTTCTTCTTTTTCTAATATATAAAATTCTCGTGTCAGAATGTTCGTTTCCATACTCCTCCGAAACGGCTTGACCGATTCTTGTGCATATTCCGTAGGTATGAGAATCGGTCATAATCTACATTATAGGGATTCCCTTTCGTGCGCTCCAAGCGATAAAAAAAAATTGATTCAGACCAGGAAAGAGTCACTTTCATCCTGATATCTATCATGAAACAAAAAAATACGAAATGAAGTTTGATGTGAACAGCCCTTCTGCCCCAAATAAGTTTCAGAAATATATTCTGAGAATTGAAAGAGATCGAACAGAACAAATTAATATCAAAATCTTGAGAAGAGTGAATTTGGCCATACTGTTCAGGGGTTGGCAAAAAGGGCCCATGGGGGCCTACTTGCCTGGCTACAGCCTCCCCACAATACTACTACTACTACTGGCCATACTGTTGATGTTTTCTCTAGTTTACGGATGATCTCGCTCTTTTGAACTTTGATCGATCACCAGGGTCATAGTCAACTGCATTTCGAAGAAGCTGATTCTCATGAACCTCAGCTTTTTCGAAAGTCTTGATGTTTCGTTCTCTAACGGACACGATTGAAAGGAGTTGCAGATCCCTGGCGATCTGGTTATTCCGAACATACCAAGGAGATCCTGTCACCATTCTCGCGATTTTGTTTTGTAATGTTTGTAATCTGGTGATATGAGATTTAGCTGTATGGCCCCAAACTACTGAGGCAAACAGTAAAAGTGGCCTGATAGCCATGATGTGAATATTCAATTTTTGTCTCAAACCCAATTTACTTCGTCTGTTCAGAAATGGATACAGGGCTCCAATGGCTCGTTTAGCTTTTGAAACTTGCTGTTCAATGTGCTGGGCCCAGGTTAGATTTTTGTCAATGCACACACCTAAGTATTTAACTTGTGAAGACCACTCTAACTCATGACTATACTTTACCTACGGCCATTTACAGTGCATTTTATTAGTTTTGTCCTTGACAGTTTCAATGTCAAACGCTGTTGACATACTGGCAGAATATACGAAAACTGCGATTTGCTTATCGTGCGTAATAAACTACTTACTGAGGCTGCCTTTCGTGTGTTCTTGCCTATTTTCTATAGTGGCCGTAGGTTAAAAATATCAATTTTATCAACCTATCCGCTCAATTTTAGTATCATATACAGATACCGTGGAAGCCATCTTTGCAGACACAGAGCCAGCTATCGGTCAAAATCAAATGGAAAATCCATTGCCACATTCGATGATGCAATAATCAACATGCTCAGACAATGACCGTGGTATGATATGAAACATACATTTACGACATCAAACACCGGGTATAACGGTTGAAGGAACGTCAATCCTACGTACATACACGACAGAACAATAGTATATTTCCTAACAAGTGATACTTTCTCACACGCGAAGCGGAGTTCGGGCAAGCAGTCGAGTGCGGGAAAGACACTTTCCGCATGAATAAGGAACAATATTTTTCCTACAAGCGTAGGAAATTGATTGATTTGTTCAATCAATTATTCCTGCACATAGGAACAACTTACAATAGTGATATATTCTCTATCTTCTGATAATTAAAGATATATCTATTGTGTGTACTGTTTGAAGCATTATGTAGGTAATCTTATTGCGGAAGCCATCTTGCCCATGGTGTTTGGCCTCTAGGTTTTAGACATTTCTAGGAAATGAGCCAAAAATACTTCTCCTTCTCACTCTTTCACTATTGCACCATTCAATAAATCCCGTGTAGTGTTTCTCAAGACTTCGTTGGCAATAACTCATCTGTATCGCATCTGTAGCTGGAAGTTTTTCATCGCAATTCCAGTGAATCTAAAATGACAGTAACGCTTTGTCTGTCACTCTGAGAATTACACTAACAAATTTGTGTTTTGAGTGACATGACAACAATTGTTTCCCACATCAGATCAATTAAAGGCTGTAGGGGGATTTATATCACAATCAAGTATTATTTCTCAATATTTCTTCATTTCCACAATAAATAGTGCAATTTGATGGATGATTTTGTACAAACTCACTTAATACTGCGACAAAAAAAAAACAACAATTTTCATATTGTGTCACCCACCACTCAAGAACTTTTCCCGTACTACTGCGGTTGAATGACACTTCCCAAACAAAATTGCGTGCGGGCATAGAGTGAATCACGCACGCTTGTAGAAAAAAATATCATCGATGCCTCTGATCAGTTCTGGTATACAGTAGATGAACTATCAAACCAGAGGCATCCTTGTCTCATACATGAAGAGTCGCTGAAGTCGTTGGCACACCATAGTGGAAGCAAACTCCACAGACATAGGGCCGACTTATCAGGTGCAATCGAATGGAGAATGGACCATGACGAGATTCAAGCTGACTCTGTCAGTGTCTCAACGACTCACTGAACAGAATAATCGATTACTCACAGTGTCGATGTGTGTTGACACAATCATCAACAGTCGCCACACTGGATGCCCGAATAATCAGAGAGCAACAGGCTTGGACCGTGATAGCGGTATATGATGCATGCATTTCCGGCTTCAAACACCCCATACAAGGGTGGTGGATTTCCAACACCGCGGCAGGGGTAGTTTGACAATCGCTACACGTGCAAACACGCCAATATGGTTTCCCGATGTTTGGAAAGACCCTGCGTTTTCGAAATGGGTGATATACCCGAAACCTGATGAGATCTGGGGGGTCGAAACAGTACTGTCTCGCTCCTGCTGACAATTGGGCAACTCTGTTTATCCTGGATCTCTTAGTTATGAGAATTAGCAGTTGAATAGGTCGGTGGAAAACTCCACTCGAGTATATGTCAGGTAGTGCCATCTGTCGGCAGAGTGGTTGACTTGTAGTACCACTCTGTACCGTATAGACGTAAGGGTCTGTGGGTGTGACTATAGATGGCAGAGCCATACAGTGTGTGTCGCGATCTCTTGATCCTAACTTGAGCTACAACATGACTAGAACTTCATGTTATACCCTGCGACGACATTATTTTGTTGGAAAATGTCAATAGATGCAGATAGTAAACCATAGTTTGCAGTGTGATCAAATGAGTACAGTGGGAAGTAATGGGTTGATAAATTCGTGTTATGATCAACATCAGTTTTACCAACCTTGATGCGGCTAAATCGCAAAATGTGTTCCCTATCTTCATTGGTCACAATTCGGTCACAATTGTCTCATTGATGCCTGTAATTTTGGTACGGCACCAGACTAAACTTAGCGAGATTCACCCACGCCATGTTATGTTCATCGAAGTAGGCGAAAATCAAGGAATTGTAAAACAGGAAAGGATTGAAGTGCGTACACCAGAGGTTTATTTCATCAATCTTGAGAGTAAACAATGGGGTTGTACACCCTAGTCGAATTTACGCCACATATCTAATTTATATTGATCGTTCCATATGAAAATAGCATTCGACACAGTCAGTGATCATTTGAACTAGTTACAGATATCGTTTTTCAATAATGAAAATAATCATCTATCAAAAACACTAGCTCTCGATTACGTGATATACCGATATGCACCAATAAGAGAGTCGTATTCCTCAAAAAGTTTTCTGTAATAGTTGCTGAAATGTCTCTCTCACAAAATGCAACCCTGAAAATTTTTGCTGTGAACTTTCTGTTCACCACATTTGAATGACCGTAACATCTCATCTCGCCATTTTGAAGGACCGTTTGACCAGACAAGCCACCGGAAATGGATCGTTTGGCATGGCAAGGCGAAATTTCTCTCTGTTCTTCTCTTCCACCACAAAACTAAATCTCTGGCGAACTCTAATAGAAAATGTGTTGACGTTTAGTTCGAACTTTTTCAAAAAGAAATTGTGGGAGTATAGCCATAAGAAATCAATAAACTAAAACTTCAATCTCTGGTAGAAGTCCATGTTTGCTCAAAGTGAAGTGGAATTTTTTAAAAGGAAGAAGGAACGCTCAAAGTCATCTCCACTACTTTTTTACTGATGTAAATCAATCAAGAGGACATGTTTCGGACTTATAGAAGTCCATCTTCAGCCGTATTTTGCCAACTTTTTCATTCGGAAAAAATAGATAATTGTAACGAAATCGACGAATATTAAAACAAAATAGTTATTTCCAATTTTCTTGAATCAGTTCTTGAAACTCTCTATGTGTGAAATAGATTGATGATTTCAAATAACTTTCTTCGATATTTTGCCACCGAACCCTTTCCTTGCCTCACTACAGTATTTTTTATTATTTGTCACCAATTTTTAGGTTATGGGACATGCATATAATGGGTTGCGTGCAAGAACTGTCAGATGACCGACGCTGGAGGCAAAACATTGAAACACAACGTCACTTTTCTTATTTGTTTACAAGTGATCGAAATAGTTTTTCACAATTATTTTGGCATACGAATCGTATTTTTCCGCTATTCATCAATTCGCTCATGCCATCACATTGTGCTGTTGTAAAATGCACAAAAACTGCAGCGGAAGATGAAGGAATCCGGATGGTACATTATGATTTAAAAGTAAGTACCTACTATAGTCACTCACATAAAGTTTTCATTTTTGAAATTTGGTTATTTCTCTGATTTCTCGCGGAATTCCTTCTACAATAAGAGCTAATAGAAATATACCTGAAATTTCTAGAATAATGCAAGAAGATTGGATTCATGCAATGAATCGGGAGGACTGGTCTGACATGCTGACGATCGTGTGTGTTGTAGACATTTTCAATCTATTAGCAGTATTAGCTTGTATTGCAGAAGTGGCAGAAGGCAGAAGGAATTTTAATAAGGAATGACAACATTTCATAATGATGACTATGTGAGATGACTATTTACCTGAAAAATCATATTCCCTAGTATCTTGCTGCATTTTTTGTGCATTGTACAACAGCACAATGCGAAAGCATGCTTGAATTAATGAATAACGCAAGAAACACGATTCGTATGCCAAAATATTGTGAAAAACTATTTCAACCTTTTGATTCCTCTGTAAACAAATTGAAAAGTGAGGTTGTGTTTCAATAATTTAAAGAAGAGTGAGGTTGTGTTTCAATATTTTGCCTCCAGGGTCGGTCATCGTGCACGCGACCTATAGATCCACGAGAAAAGTTGTTTCGATACTCTACTATAAACTTTCACCCGTAATATGTGACAGACTTTATGGATGACACTGTATAAAACGAAATACCAGCACATATTGGTTGCAGGTGTGGGACAAGTCGCATGAAAGATAGTGAAACGAATTATTTGTTGAATAGTCTCCATTTCCCAGTTAGAACAAAGGTGCAACTGAACTGTTCCTCTATATCCACATCTTTACAGTGTCCTCCATTTTAGATAAGTAGCTAATTTCAATGAAGATATTGTGCCATTCTTGTATCTGACATGAAAAGCAGGTGTGGTTATAACCTTGCCACGATAATTCGAGACATTGTTCCTATATATTCATAAGATAACAAAGCGAGCCGAGCTGTCTCACCAAATTCCACAATTTCGCGTTTGTTTCCAAATCGAATGAGATTTTGTCAACCGGAGTGCTTTCATTGCCGCCCGGAACAAGCAGTGCCTGTACTTGATAACAAAACAAATCAAGTCCCACTCGTTCGGTCGAACAATACCGATGTTATCATTAATAAACGTCCTCCGCCCACAATTTCCAGACGAACACAATAGAAATATATGGAGTGTGTCGTTTTAAACTCGCGCAATAAAATCTGCCTTCCCGGTACGAGATTTCCAGGACGATTAATTCCGGAGAGTGCGGCGAGTGGAATCGATATTAAGTGTTGATAATGATCATTGCATGATATATCGGTACCGTCATCAGTAACCTGAAGTTATAAGACACACCATAGATGAATCTATGGTTCTAGGAATCACGCCATCTAACATTCAATATGTGAACCCCACGTCATCGTCTGAAATTCAATTGTATATAAAGAACTAGTCTGACGAAACAAATGAAGAGTGAGCGCACCAGAGTTTTATTTCATCAGTCTCTCAAGCATTCTTTGAACTACCTAAAATGATTGATGTCAAATTGTATATCTACTCGAAACTCTCATTTATCTCAGATATTCTCGATTACTTGTAGCATTTGGTAACAAATGAACGATTCTATTTATTTTCTTTTGAAAGACAAATTTATCAGAGGAATGACGCTTATTGTGTAGTCGCCAAATGGGTTATATCATTTGGGGTGGTCCAATAGTCCTTCAAAACTGCGAAATGAAATGAAAGTTGAGTTCGTTTAACTCGAGGTCCTTAAAACTTCACAGACATCGTGAAAAATACTTTTGCGTTGACCGTTGCAGGACAGCTGGACTTGACAACTTTTACAACACTTGTTTCATTTGATTTCTGCACAGCTCACACAGTGTTTTTATACAGGGGGCTTCAATGGGAAAGGTAAATACCTCAACTGTGGATATGGGTCACTGAGTTGATTTCGAAAAACCCATGATTAATGGGCTTCGACATCTTATAACCGAGATACGGAATGTTTTATCAATTTTGCCATATCTTTATTGTCTCATAACTTTCCAACCAACCTGTATATTTTTTTGAAAATTGGTACACTTTCTTAATCTATGCTGTCGAATTGATTGAGGAATTAACAAGAGATAGAATTTAGGTCCGGCTTCACATAAAATTTACAAACTCTTTCTGCCCAAAAACAACACCCTATACATTTGGATTTCTCAATGTTTATGCCATATCTGAAGAGAGCACTAAAATTTCTATTCAATAATGTACTTTTCATTCATGCACAAAGACTTCTAATACTCATATTATGGGTTCAAATTATTATTTTTTTGCAACTGACACAAAATTCGTCCATGTTAACACTGAAATTAGCTCTTGAATTGACGTTTCTTTTACTGACACCAAAATTGGTATGTTGCTAGGCGTTAAAGATGAACTTTAGCTCCTAGGAACTGAAAAGAATGTACTAGAGGTTATCAAGAATAAATAACATTGTTACGGTTGGTTATTTGGGTTGGGACGAATACCTGATTTGTTTCAGATTTCGGCAGATTTGGCATTTCGAACCCATGCTGAAGGTATAAATACACCTTATTATAGTTGAGTATTTCAGTTTTGATCAGGAAAGCCTTCAAGATTCATATACTTGCTTGATCTGTATTTCATTCGTTAATCTCGGGATGGACAACTTGTTTTTGAATAATCACAGCCAGCAATAGTTTTTTTGTCTCAAACAACGATATTGTCTACCTCCATTTGATTATCAAGCCAAACACAGTGGAGTATGGGGAGAAATAAATAATCGATATTATTATTGTTGATATGCTCCCTAACCTAACATTTTCCACGTCTCGTTCCTATACCTGGCACTGAGGCGGTATTTGCCATTAGAGCACCTGGTCCATAAACAAATATGTCACTCTGTGGTTGTATTCATATTGAAACTACAAAATTTTGCATTTGCGAGGCGGAGCGTTTAGCGAAGCCGAACAAAGTGTCACTTCTGATCCTTATAAAACAATCAACTATTCTGCTAATTTTTGAAGCTGGCGAAAGCAGTGATCACAACTGAATTAAAAATAGACTATACAGAACACAAAATTCAAAATACAACGTACCTTACCACTACGTAACAATACAATGCATGTTAAAAAAGGAAAAACTCTTTCTAGTTCACTTACTACATACTCTAAGAAGAAACATCATAATAATAAGTGGGTTCAATTGTTCAAAATGACCACAATTCTGTTGAATATACATTCTTCTCCTCATAGAAATGTGGTTAACAGATTTTCTAATGACATCTGGGTTATTCTTTATTTCTCGATAGACGTTTTCGGAGATGTTTTCTATTTTCTCAATCAGGTCTTCTCTACTATTTATAATAGTAGAAAACAGAACTTCAAACGATCTCATATAAAGTAATCCACAGGATTCAAGTCCGGTGATCTTACAGGCCAATTGATAGGACCACCTCTGCCCATCCCCGAATTAGGAAAATCTCTATTCAAAAATTCCCCCACAAAAATCCTGTGAAAAGTAATTAGATTCGCCGTTATATATTATGTCAGTGTCGCCCCAGATTGATATTCATGGTGGAAATAATTACCTTTCATTGCTTTTGCCTAAATGTCACTGACCATACTGAATTTTCGCATCAAGAAAACTTATATATTTCTCACATCAACACACTGTATCTCGAAAAGTAAACACCAAAACATACAAGTTCAAATGAAGCCTACTTTATTTTTGTGAGTACTATCATGATATATCAAATTTTGTAGACTAAAATCTGAAACACCCTGTTTATGTGTATATTCTGGAATGATCATTGTTCACCGAACATGATGATTGGTTCAAGTATCTCACCTATATGCAGTCAGAAGGAAGACATCAATAAAAATCGCGCTCTAAGAATCCCTTCTTCCGTAGGACATTGTCATATTACTGACTATAGATTTTCTAAGATAGTATCGAATTTTCGAAGGTAGTTTGTTGTTGAAATAGATTCCCTTTTATAGCCAACGCTACCATCCCTTGTTATTATCAGACCTCCCTGTTTCCTTTGTGTATATTTTATATCGAACATCTATCAGCCACTGTAATTGGAAACGACAGCAGTATCGAATTTCAGTCGATCTAAATGTCGATGGCAATAAGCATTTGAATAAAAAACACGACTATCGAATCCCTCAGCAGCAATATAATCTTAGTTACACTCGTTGTTCCGTCCAATGGCGTGACAAATGGAGACTGTTGTGGGAATTAATGTTATTCTTCCCTTGGGCATGGGAAAATAAATTTTCCACTGGAACGAGACGAGTTGGAATTGTTGCCAGAAATATAACAGATAATTCCATATTCACCTACGGCATGCCAAAAAAATCACAAGGTACTTCATTTGTCCAAATGCGCTCCAAGAGTTTTTTTTTAACAATTTTATCTACTCCTATTGAATTATATATCAATGATTCAACTGCCTTTGTACAATTAATAGTATCTGTAAACAAACAGCGTGAGTTATAATAACTCTCGCTACTATAACTCACTATAATACTTACATCGGGAAAGGCTCTTGGAATTATTTACGAACCGAAAATCAAGATGGCTCAGTACTTCTGTACAAGCCAGTTGGCCGAAAGGGAACAGTCCATTATTGCCATTGAGGGGAGTGATGTCAATTGAATAATTTTGACGTTTTCAAACTAGGCTGATACAATTATTGTGATTTTTTTGATGAATTCAGATAGTGAAGATGGATTATCATTCAAATTTCCATATGGGAAATATCACTCACAAAGAATAGCATTGATAAATTTGGAGCAATGGGGAAAGACATTGCCACATTTCTGAAATTACCAGACTGTAATTTTTATACAGGGCATTGTTTTCGCCGCTCGTCGGCAACTTTATTAATAGATGCCGTACGGCACTGAAACGTCATGGCGGTTGGCGATCAACTACTGTGGCTGAGGGGTACGTTGATGATTCCGAAAAGAATAAGACAGATACTGCAAATAAAATATACAGTTCTATTACAGCTCAATCAGTTAGTACATCAACAACATATATGCAACAAACACAAAAAGAAACAATAAACTTCCATAATTCAGTTCCACATATTCAGTTTACTGGTTGTTCAAACTTCACAGTTAATTCTTTCAATAAACAAAATGAGTGATTAAATCTAAAATTTGTATTAAGTATATTCAGATTGTCAATAAAGTTCTTTCTCTGTACTTGTAACTTAGGATCTATTGTAATAGTCGTAGATAAAGTATAGTATTCAACTTGCGGTAATGGTCATAACTCACTTGATGAATTACAGCACTCGCCTGTGGCTCGTGCTGCAAACTTCATCTGCGTGAGTTATGACCTACATTACCGCTCGTTTAATAATATACTATTATTTCGAACAATTGCAAAATAAATAAGAAACATAATTACTCATGGTAATTGTACAGGGTCTTCGTATATTTTGACCCCTACCGACAGCAACAACTATACAAGGTGGAAAACAACTTGAATTATGAAAGTTCTAGGGTTCCATATCTGCACTATCGTTTGGCAATCCTTAATTATTAAAATGCGAATCGCATAATATGGAAAACATTCCAAATCAGTGTTTTTATTTGGAAAACCTTGTATATGTTCAAATCTAGTGAAAGATCTGTTTCTCTTCGTCACAAATATATATAGTTTGCTAATGTTTCCTCATGCTATTTTTCAATTATTTAGCTATGAATCAAAGTTGCCAGTAACATTTTAGATGATGACTGTGGACAAAACAGAAATGCCATGGACATAACACTGGAATTTTTCAACATATCTGTCAATTTTTCAATTAAGATGGGTTATTCTGAAGAGAAAAATTCGAGATAGTCAGACTATTTTATGAAAATATTGCAAAAATTTCAATCGTGCAGCAATAAATTAACGGCTTGAGGGAACATTAGCAACAGAAGAAAAATATCTTTCACAAAACTTGGAAATATACAGAGTGTCCCATTTTATAAAAAAAGATCTGTACTCTTTTTCTCTATTTTGCGATTCGTATTTGTTTATTTAAGAAGTAGAAAAAGATAGTACAGATGAAACCCCACAACTTTCATATTTGAAGTTATTCCCACCACGTATAGTTGAAGCTGTAGGTAGAAGTCAAAATATAAGGAGACAGCCTGTATAATCATTGAATATATTTTATACGGAGTATTTTGATGTGTCCAATCATAGGACATTGTGATATATCCATTAGTTGAGAATGTATATCCTACTATATTTTGTGAAATAGCATATTCAAACTGTGCTTTTGTTCTCGAAAACTATGTAATTTGTAATGGACAATTTTTTTGCCTCTTTTGAAATGTGAGGGTGAAATTATATTACTCGTAATAGTATATTATTCAACGAGCGCATAATGATGGCTATTACCCACGAAGATGAAAGTTGTAGTACGAGCCGAAGGCGAGAGCTGTAATCATCTAAGTGGGTAATAGTCATCATGTGCGAGTAGAATACTATACTTTATCTACAACTATTCAAATATCAAAGCAACTCTGAGAGTTCAGAAATATATCTTTGGAAATAATCGAAAAGTTATTGACAGAAATTTCAATCAACGAACAGCTTATAACTTTCAATTATTTTGATTGTGGAAATATGATAAACATTGTTGGATCTAACTTTCATTAACAAGAAAAAAGTCGTGCAATCACATATCATGCAATCTTACCAGGTATTATATGCCATTTCACTTTTCAGTTGTGAAATGAATCATACTATTGCAGATTATTAACTTGATTCCGCTGTGGCATTCCCCCACCGCGATGATTTATTGTAGTACCCTGTCTCTAGACGCTAGTTATCAACAATGAAGTTCCATGGTACTGATTGGTCTGTACTAATCTATTCGAATAGCCCGCACATAAGTGTGAGCCAATCTGCAACTGTCAAGTGTCAAGTCCTATTTTATGTTTACGGATACTCATGATGGTAGTCAATGTGGAGATTTGAGGATGAAAAACAGGGAATTCTCATTTTTCCGTGTATTTGTAGAATTGAGGTGATTAAAACTATGAGAACCATGTAGGGTGAGTCTTTTGAATTTTCGTGTATTTCACAAACAGTAGTATAGTGGTGTGCTTTAGAAGAACTAGTAGAACGAATACCTACCTAGTTGAATTTGACAAGACGATGGGATGTCAGATTATTACGCCATCCTACTGTCATTATTACTCTTATTACTCGATTCATCACAATAATGTCTGTCCTTAAATGATGACTCCAAAGTTGTAGATAAAATACAATTACATAGCAGTAATTTACTCGAGTCCTGCTCTTCCTTGATTCCTGTCTAAATCAAACTAGTGGTCTATATTGGCCATAGTAGTTACTCATCGAACACGCAATATGCATTCCGCTTCGATGCAAAACAACATCACTAGCAGTAAACAATCCATCATCTAGGAAGCTTATTAGGCAGTGGCGTTAGCAAAGTTGATGAATCTCGCTGAGCTTGGCTCGAGGAAAATGATGAGACAGGAGTTTGAAGGACAGGCAACGCAAGTTGAATCAAAACTTTCGGAATCGCTTGAACACCCTATATGAAAGAGCTGGGAGTCAAAATAAGCTTACCTCAATCTATGTCCTAGCACATGAAGGGTATGAAAATGATGACTCACTAGGAAAAGCTCAGGAGGTATCTACAACCGTTTAGCATCACAGCTAACATTATGCAAAAATTCGAAATAATGTAACTGGGATCCCAAGAACGTTTGAATAACCTTACAAGAAATATATACAGAGCAGAGCACAAAGAACGGCCAGGACTGTAACTTTTGAATTATTCGAGATAGGGTTCTGAAAATTGGTGGGTAGCAAGTATACCAAATCGCTTATTAATTGATGGAACAATTTTCCGTTTATCACATCCTAAACGACCCCAACTTCTGATTGTCAAATGGGACACCCTGTATTGTATTCCATAATCGGTTAGGGATCATGACGAATTCAACGATACCGGGCTTGATAAGGTTATTTCAAACTCTCTCACAGTTGAAAAATGGAATTTAGAAAGGTTTTCCTTGATCTAAAAATAAATTAGAAGACATTTCGAAGCCATATTGGAATTATAAAAATGAAATGAGTTGTTATAGCTCCATTTCAAACATAATAGAGATTGATATTTTTTCCGACTCTTTAACGATCTCCGTGAATAAACTCAAGAAACATGTTGTTCCAGCATCCAATTGTTGTGTTAAATAATTTCCTTTTTTATATAAAATATATGAAATCTTTGCACTGTATAATGAAATTGAATACCTAACAAAATGACATAGTTAGTATACCTATATGTGAATACTGTCTCTGGGTTCGTCCTGTTTGTATTTCTGTTTGTGGACAATAAAGAATGAAATACAAACATGTTCGTTTCTTTCTATCGTCCTAGTATGAATGAAAAAAATGAAGATTATATTTAGTGGTAGTTTTTTGATATGGAGCTCACGATGATGTCATTTTCGGTTCCTTTGGGCGAATATGCCTCAGTGTTGCAGGCTGAAATACTCGCAATACTTACCTGTGTCCAAGAAAACCTGATTATGAGATGTCGTAGACCAATCACTATATCCTCGGACGGCAAAGCTGTAATACTGGCTTTGCAATCCAATAGGATCACAACCTATTTGGTGTCCGGAGCCATATGTGGGTCCCGGGACACTCGGGGATACCCGGAAATGAGGAGACAGATAGACTGGCCAACATCGGTTTAGGACGGACTCCGGTCGGACCGGAACCAATCTTGGGAATACCAAACAGTCTAGCAATGTCCTCCATAGAGGGACAGCTGCAAAAGCGATTTATCTAAATATAGCAGGACACACCAGGAATGAGACAATCGAAGCTCCACATAAAGGAACCTTCGAAGAGGCTCACAAAAGAGGTTTTATCCCTCAACAGGCGAGACCTTGAAATGGTACTGGGACTCCTAAAGGGGCAAAACCACCTCAATTGGCACCTAGAGCTTATTGGGATTAAAGATGATCCCCTTTGCAGATGGTGCCTGGAAGATGACGAAACGTTATCGCATGTCCTCACTGAGTACCCAGCACTGACACATCAGAGGAGGGCTGTCCTTGGCAACATAATTCCTAAGCCAGAGGACATAAAAGAGATTCAGCTCAGGAGGCTGCTGAACTACTCCAAGGAAGTTGGAATTCCCAGCTGAATATCGGAACATGTGGACGCACAATGAGCCAGAATAAGGAGGCCCACCAGTGCTTCGAAGAAGAAGTAGAAGAAGAAGAAAAAGAAGAAAAAGAAGAAGTAGGCGATTTTTTGAAATCAGTGGTCTTTTCCATTGTGGAAATCATTTTGTAATTTTCGTTGTTTATTCAAATGAATTACAGACAAAACCTGATCTCTCCTTTTTATCGATTCACGAATGAAACTTTCTGAGCCAAACAGCCAGTATGTTTTCGGTACGCTACTGTTTAAGAGTTTACCAGTGTCCAGCTCCCAGCTGTTTGTGAGCGCTCCGTAAGCAAACATATCGATCTGTCCCCGTATTGTTGTTCTCGAGCATTGTAAACATCGAACAGAATTGATATGAGACAAGTAGGGGCGACTAGGGATTGGTATCAAAGCTCTACGAAATTAATATTAATTGTTATAGATAATAATAATGTAACTAGCAGATCGAATAATTAACACAAAAGAGCGAAAAATGTTCCTCAAAAGTTTCCTCTGTGTTTGGTTTCTAAAGAATGTGCGGACTTGGATTGTCCACTACTAGTTGAGAATCAAAATTCAAAAAATAAAAATTCCAAAGTTAAAAGTAGTTTGATGATGATCAGCTTCAACAGTATTTTTCTGTAACAACCGACAGTGATGAAAACAAAATGTATACATTGAAATATCAAGTACCTACATAACCATTAAAGTGCCTATATTCATTCATTAATTTGATTTCCGATGAATGGTTATAACAGTGTGTATGAATATGCAGAATCCAACCATACCTCGTTCCAATATATCAGCAGCATTCCACGATAAAAGTTGTCAGTAGGTACATTTATTTTTTTGTCCACCGAAATCGAAAAACAATGGGCGTACAAACCAACAAAAAAATTCGAATTTGTATTCAGCAATCATTGGAACTGGGACATGGCAGTTACCATAAATTTCCGCTTTTTAAACGATATCGGGCATATACAAATACGAGTAGAATAAAAGCTCCCCTAGGACAAATATTAATGTTTGTAGGTATTCATTCTGCTGTGCATCGGAATCGATGATGAACATGTTCCTGATGTGATATAATTTCATTTCTGAATCGTAAAGAAAAAGAAAAACGGAAAATTGGGATTTCGTATAGGTAAATATAATTTTATCGAAATGGCAAGTACAGTTGTATACTATTGTGAGTTTTACGGCATTTTTTTATGTTCTGGTTCCAACGAAAAAGGATATCCTGTTATCATCAGAGAACATTGTGAGAATCAAGGGAAATAAAGTAGGAATTGGTGTTCTCCTTGAATTTCTGGAGGTTATATGCCTCGGGAAACACCTTCCTTGGCAATGTGTTCCAAAGCCTCGCTGTTCGTTGGATGAACGAGTCTTTGTGAAAGAGATATTCTGCAGGTCTCAACTCGACGGGTTAATCCCGCGGGGACTGCCAAGGGAGTAACAATTGTTGATATTTCAGAAGAGCATCGTCCATGAAAATATCTATAAAATAGAGCCAGATCGCCAACTTTCCTACGGTGTTGCAGAGGGGTAAGTGAGTTTGTGAGCAAGGCATCACTCACGAGACGAATTGCCCTCTTTTGGACAGAATCCAACAGTTTCAGGGTATGTTTGGGTGGTGCACTCCAAATATGGGAACAGTATTCCAGGTCAGGTCGGATCGGTGCTTTATAAATCATAAGCAGCTGACTGAAAGTGAAATAGCTCCTGGCCCAAAACAGAAATCAGTTTTTGGGATGCACTTTTAGCAATTGGTCTCACGTGATTTTCCCAAGAAAGGTTATTGCTGATAGTAATACCAAGCATCGAAATGGATGTCCTCAAAGGTATGGTCACACCTGACAAGCTTACGTTGGGCACAGATGAGATCGGCTTTTTTAGAGAAAAGGAATGCTTGTGTTTTGTTTGCATTGAAATCTACCAAGTTATTGGATCCCCATTCGAAAATTGTTGCCAAGTCCATATTTATGTTGTCAACATCTCTCCCTCATTTGTTTCTGATTTGCCTGGCTGGTATTGGAGCCCTGGAAGAGAAGGCGGTATGGAGGGTACTATCATCGGCGAAGCTGTATAATGGACATGAAGTTGCTTCCAACAAATCGTTGATATGGAGTAGAAATAGTGTTGGTGCTAGAATTGATCCTTGCGGAACACCAGCATTTATGATAAGAGAGTCAGATGAACTCCGTTGACCACCACATGGACAGACCTGTTTGAGAGAAAACTAGCTAGCAGAGACGAAAATAATTCAAGTTGGCAACGTTGCTCGATGTCCTGTGTCATTTTGATCGATGACAAGAATTGTTTCATGGCTCCATTGAATATGATAAAGTGTAAAAGCAAATGGAAAGAGGAGTTTATATGCGAGGAACTTTTGAAGGTATAAACATATTCACTAGATATCTTCTGTGAGGTCTGCCGCTACAATAAAGCGATTTGAATATAGTGTTCTGGAAATAACGGTAAGATATGGATATGACGGAAATAATGCAAGTTGGCAACGTTGCTCGATGTTCTGTGCCATTTTGAACGATGACAAGATAGTTGACAGAATGACAGATGACTAGATATTGTTTCATGGTTATATGAAATATGTGATAAAGTCGCAGAACTGAATCTGAGAAAGCAAATGAGAAAATAAATTTTAATGAAAAATCATTTCAAGAAAATTCATGGGTTCACTAGATATCTTCCGTGCCAGTTCTATCACTACAATGGAACTGCATGTTTCTACTTCATCTCGGAATAGGTCAAGCATATAGAATATTTGGATATATGGTTCTGAAAATGGTGAAGGACCTTTGGTTTGTGAGGATTAGGGCTGATGATGGACACATGACTGTCCGAAACATGTTTCCCTAAATAATCTTTCGATTATTAAACGTTGTGAAGATGATTTTGAGTTCTCTCATCACTACTCTCCACTCAGAGAAAAGTATGGACTTCTACATGAGATCATGTACCCCGTTTGCGAATCTCATTACGAATAATGCAAAAAAATGCCAACTCTATCCATTTTCTCTCTAGAGCTCACTCCATTTATCGATCCTGGGACGATATTAAAGCCGAACTTCCGATCTGATTTATTATTCTTATCCTGCTAAATTTACATCCCAATATATTTTCCGGGAATAAGATTTTTCCGTCTCCCGGGGATTACTAATGTTCGCTTCCTTACTATTTTATCTCCGCTAATAGGGATTTCTCAGGCAAGAACAGATGTTTCCAACATGTCCTACGATACGTTCCATTATTTGGAAACCCGATTCGTGTCTGAATTGAATCAAAATTCATGTTGTGAATTCATCGAAATGATAATTTTTTTCAGTCGGAGAACGATTTTTCCTCTTCCTGATAAATAATGACATAAAATAATTATCTGTGGTAGAATTGATAGTGATAGTCAATATCAAATATATCACCCTGTATTATATATATCTCAATATCTTCCTTCCAGTAAATAATATGAAGAATCGTGGAGACATGTCTGTGAGGTGCCTTTTCTCTAGAAAAGCCGATCTCACTATGCCAAACATAAGCATGTCAGGAGTAACCTTAATTTTGAAGACATCCATTTCGATGCTTGGTATTACTATCAGCAATAACCTTTCTTGAGAAAATCACGTGAGATCAATTGCTAAAAGTGCATCCCAAAAACTTCTATGATCTTCTTCTTCTATCTATGAGGCACAGATATGACCTGTCCTGGAATACTGTTCCCATATTTGGAGTGCGGGGTGATGCCTCACTCACAAACTCACTCACTTCTTTGGAACACCATAGAAAAGTTGGCGATCTGGCTCTATTTTATAGATATTTTCATGGACGATGCTCTCCTGAAATATCAACAATTGTATCTCTTGGCAGTCCCCGCAAGATTAACCCGTCCACTGGATGATATAGAAAAAGGCTCCTGGAATGAGGCAGTCCAAACTCCATATAGGAAACCCGTCACGAAGACAGACCAATGCCCTCTTGGCTTTGAACAGGAAGGAGCTGAAACTGGTGGTGGGCCATCTGACAGGGCACTGCCACTTGAACAAACATCTCAGCACGATCGGGATTGTGGAGGATCCTGAATGCAGATGGTGCCTAGAGGATGAAGAGACTTCTACTCACATCCTCACTGAATGCCTGGTAGTAGTGGCAGCAAGGGATATCCATTTTGGAGGCAGTATCCTGGACCCAGAGGATGTTAAAAAGATTTGGCCTAGAAAGTTGGTCTCTTTTGCTCGCGAGATCGGCCTTCTCCATGGCTGACTTGCGATCCCAGGAATGTGGGTGCACAATGGGCCCGAAAAGGGAGGCCTAAGTGCGTCAGGTCCCGGACCGCCCACACACATACATACATACATACATGCATATAGAAAATCGAAAAGATTGATAAATTTCATCATCAAGGGAGACACTTTGAATGCATATTTTTGGCCCTCTTGGTTCAAACCCCTAGGAGGGGTTGATGTTACCCTTAGAACTTTATATGAAGAGGGCCAAGATGTACATTATTTCAAAGGGCGTTCATTTCCGAAAAATGCCTTTTTAAACTCACAGAAATAATTAGAATATGTCTGGCACTGAGATGCATTCAGAATGTTCCTACCATTTGGACTGAAAGGATAGTCAATACAATGATAATAACCTACAGTAGAAGTCCATATAGTAATAATACTCCAATTTTGAATTGACTCGACCGTGAAGAAATGAAAAATTTGTCATTGTACCAGTATTTCATCTGACAAAGCTACTGTGTTAGCGAAACATGTCGTGTGGCTAAGAATGTTGTGGAAATCTCATCATTTGTGAAGTTTTTACCTATAATACTCCAAGTCGTCTTCACAACGTTTAATATCATCAAATCATAAATGGAAAGGAGACATGACTTTGAGCACCGAGCACACGTTTCTTTTTATGTCAGCGATATCCATTTGTTCCCCCTCGTACAATTTTCTGGAGGTTCAGAACAAACCCTACAACTTTTGTATTCAGGGTTCTTTTCTATCTTTGAAGTAGAAGCTGTTCAAATATACGAAATGACCCTGTACGTACATGAATTATCATAATGTCTACAGTCTACAAACTGAACAATGTAGAACGTAGATAGAAATATAATGGTGTGATGTTGATTTCACCCTATCCTCACGTAGGCACTAATTAAGAAACTACCTTGATAACGCAGGAGCGATAATGAGATCTAACAGGAAAATGGGAGATGTTGCCTCTTTAGTACTCCCTAATGTGGTATATTCTCGTATAATTTTCTTGAATAGACAAGAAACGAACAGGTATAGATAAAGGAAATTTACTGAAAGGGGGTTCACATCTCGGGGGACTGAAATTATAACTGAATTCTCTTGACGAGGATTCAATTGGATCTGCAAAGAAAAGTCGCTGATCTGATTATCTTCTATAAGAACTCGGAGGGTTTAGACAATTATACAAAAATCTGGTCATTGAAGGTTTCTTTGGAAGTGTTATATATATACATCTACTGTCCGTACACACTTAATCTATCTGGTTGTTGATACCATTAGGAAGATGGAACACTAGCCACAACTGCCCAGGAGCAAGTCAACATTTTTGCGCATTCATTTGCTGGAAATTCCACTCTGGATTCATCGGAAAAACAACCTCCAAACATAACGTCAATTGAAAGTCATATGCTCGAGATCACCTTTCGCCAATGCACTATAAGGAAGATTTTATTGGGTCTCAACACCAACAAAGCTTGTGGCTCCGACGGAATCCCACCGATTGTTCTCAAGAAATGTGCTCCCGACCTGACACTTGTTCTCTACAAGTTGTTCAACTACTCATACAAATTGGGGATATTCCCGTCCAACTGGAAAATTGCAAAAGTACAACCAGTTTCTAAAAAAGGCGAAAATATCCTATCTAGCAACTACAGACCGATCGCACTGCTATCTATTATTTCAAAGATCATCGAGAAAGCTATCAACATCGAGCTCATGAAATACCTGGAATATTCAGGTATTATCAACGATAGGCAATAAGGCTTCCGTCATCAGAGATCAACTGGTGACCTGCTCGCTTACGTCTCACATATATGGCAGTGATCTATTGAAGAATATGGTGAAACCTTATCCGTAGCACTTGATATCTCCAAGACATTCGATCGAGTCTGGCACCACGGACTCCTCGCCAAGCTTTCATCCAAGCTTTCATCGTATGGCTTGCCTCCCCAGCTATGTTCTCTGCTAGCTAGTTTTCTCTCAAACAGGTCTCTTCATGTAGTGGTCGACGGAGTTTCATCTGGCTCTCTTATCATAAATGTTAGTTTTCATAAGGATCAATTCTAGCACCAACGCTATTTCTACTCCAAATCAACAATTTCTTGGAAGCAGCTCCATGTCCAGTACACAGCTTCGCAGATGATAGTACCCTCCATACCACCTTCTCTTCCAGGGCTCCAATACCAATCAGGCAAATCAGAAACGACCAAGGGAGAAATGTTGACAACATAAATATGGACTTGGTAACAATTGTCGATTGGGGATCCAATAACTTGGTAGAATTTAATGCAAACAAAACAGAAGCATGCCCTTTCTCTAGAAAAGCCGATCTCACTGTGCCCAATATAAGCTTCTCAGGAGTAACCATACCTTTGAAGACATCCATTTAGATGCTTGGTATTACTATCAGGAATAACCTTTCTTGGGAAAATCACGTGAAATCAATTGCTAAAAGTGCATCCCGAAAACTTGGTTTTCTGTTACGGGCCAGGACCTATTTCACTTCCAGTCAGCTGCTTATGATCTATAAGGCACAGATCCGACTTGTTCTGAAATACTGTTCCCATATTCAGAGTGCAGCACCCAGACATACCCTAATACTGTTGGATTATGTCCAAAAAAGGGTAGTTCGTCTCTTAGTTGATGCCTCGTTCACAAACTCACTCACTTCTCTGGAACACCGTAGAAAAGTTGGGAATCTGGCTCTATTTCATAGATATTTCCATGGACGATGCTCTCCTGAAATATCAACAATTGTTCCTCCCTTGGCAGTCCCAGCGAGATTGACTCGTCGAGTTGAGGCTTCGTACCCCATCGTGGTCACTTTGAAGACCTGCAAAACATCTCTTTCCAATGACTCGTTCATCCAACGAACAGCGAGGCTCTGGAACATATTGCCAAGGGAGGTGTTCCCCGAGGCATATAACCTCCAGAAATTTAAGAAGAACACCAATTCCTACCTCATTTTCCTTGGTTCTCACGATGTTCTCTGAACATTACAGGATATCCCTTTTTGGGGGGACCAGAACATAAAAAAAACCCTCGTTGCCAATTTGTTCAGGAACAGGTATTTTTTATTCTCAATTGCAGAAATTGATAACAAAAGAATCATATGCTTTTGGATGTATATAATAAATTGATATTCATCATACAGGACGTGGAAAGAAATTCTGAATTGAGGAAAACCAAATCAAATTGTGTATATCATGAAGAATAGCTGAAAGAATAACTGGAATTCAGGTTACTGATGAGGATTTGATATCCGAAATAAGTTAATTCGAGTGAAATCATATAACCTGTTTGTGAGAGATATGATTTCCATATCACTGATACGAATGATTTGTTTTGGAAGTTCTACCACGCTTCTATGCACAATTTTCAATACCCACCTTGTATAATCAAGGTCTCATCTATTATTATTATCATCCCCTACTACTCCCTCAAGGCCTACCCTTGCATACACGGACAGACGAATAGTCAATCTAATTTTCACAGATCTCTTTTTCAATTCTAAAACAGAGCTGGCTTTTCCTCATAATACCCTTTCAGCTCTGAAAAGATTTATACACATCGAGATAGAAAAGGCCCTGGTTGTTTCCAGCGATGGCGCGCCTCACTTTTCCAACGACTTTTCCGCTTATCTCTCTTCTTCTGCTCGGCCGCCCCCATGAATGGGGGGAAAGTGATAGAACAGAAAAAAAAGCGTCTCGACCGACTCATTCTTCAGTCGCTACAATGGAGCTGAAAGCATGTCTCTACTTCATCTCGGAATAGGTCAAGCATATCGGAGATTTGAATTTATATGGTTCTGAAAATAGCGGTTAGATACGGATATGTCAGATATAATTCAAGTTGGCAACGTTGCTCGATGTACTGTGCTATTTTCAACGATGACAAAATAGTTGATAGATAACTAGATATTGTTTCATGGTTCTATGGATTATGATAAAGTGTGAAAGCAAATGGAAATAGGAGTTTGTATGAGAGATAATTCCAAAGGTATGAACATATTCACTAGATATCTTCTGTGTGAGGTCAGCCGCTACTATAAAGATACTGCATGTCACTGTTTCAGCTCGGCATATGTCAAGAATATCGGAGATTTGAATTATTAATATGGTTCTGAAAATATCGTTTAGATACTGATATGACGAAAATAATTCAAGTTGGCAACATTGCTCGATGTTCTCTTGTGCCATTTTGAACGATGATAAGACTGTTGACAGTTACCTGGATATTGTTCTATGGTCCTATGGAATATGATGAAGTGTGAAAGCATTATGGACAGAGAAGCTTGTATGACAAATAATTTCGAAGGTATGAACATATTCACTAGATATCTTCTGATGTGTGAGGTCTGCCGTTACAATAGAGCTATGTGCATGTCACTACTTTGAGATTTGAATATAGGGCACTGAAAATAACGGTTGGATACGACGATGACAAGATGATGACAAAATGACAGACACTAATTCAGACCACATTCAGACCCATAAAGAACGAATTCGATGTCAGATTTGAGAAAGAACCCTTCCCCTAGATTTCCAAAATTTGCGGTTCACGCGATGCAGTAGGCTTAAACTGGACGAAAAATAATGTTTTCCTGATTGACCTTGAAATCCCAAAAAATTCACAGACACTAATTCAGACCCATAAAGCACGACTTCGATGTCAGATTTGAGGAAGAACCCTTCCACTGAATTTTCAAAATCAGCGGTTCACGCGATGCAGTAGGCTTATACTGGTCGAAAAATATTTTTTCCTCCGATTGGCAGCAAATATTAATTTTGCTGACACATATCAATCAGCAAAGTATTACTTTTCCTGCCTAGGCAGCAAAGTGGGTACTTTGCTGCCTAGGCAGCAAAGTGGTTACTTTGCTGATTGATATGTATCAGCAAAATTAAAAATCCATAAATCGTTTATAATTTCCTTCATATTTCATCCGAGACTTCTCCGGCAACAAATTCAACTCTATATTTTTTGCCACCTCCCTTATTAATGGAGGTGTAAGTATACTTCCAGGTCGCTATCACTGTCCATTATATAATAATTTGAATATATCAATATTTTTTCGCACAACTGTCAGAAATTTCATGAATTGTCAAACCAACAACTGCGATTTCTATCAAATTTTATTTTAATTGAACACTATACAGGAAGAATAAAGAGATTGTGGGAATTGTATTAATTCGCAAATACAATATTCTGCCATATCATTGTGAACAATCGAAGAAAAAATTATATGTTCAACTCGGCAGCAAAGTAGATTGACTGCCTTAGCTGGATTCCTAGCCTCGCTACGCTCGGCTATGAATTCAGCCACGGCAGTCAATCTACTACTTTGCTGCCTAGTTAAACAAATAACTATTTTCCTGATTGCCCTAAAGAGCCCAGAAAATTCATAGACACCAATTCAGACCCATGAAGAACGAATTTGTTGTCAGATTTGAGAAAGAACCCTTCCTCTAAATTTTCAAAATCAGCGGTTCACGCGATGCAGTAGGCTTACTGGTCGAAAAATAATTTTTTCCTGAATGACCTAAAAATTCCAAAAAATTCACAGACACTAATTCAGACCCATGAAGACCGAATTTGTTGTCAGATTTGAGAAAGAAACCTTCTCCCAGATTTTCAACATCAGCGGTTCACGCGATGCAGTAGAGGCTTATACGGGTCGAAAAATATTTCTTTCCTGATTGACCTAAAAATCCCAAAAAATTCACAGACACTAATTCAGACCCATTACCAACGAATTTGATGTCAGATTTGAGAAATAACCCTTCCCCTAGATTTTCAGAATCAGCGGTTCACGCGATGCAGTAGGCTTATACTGGTCGAAAAATATTTTTTTCCTGTTTGACCTAAGAATCCCAAAAAATTCATAGACACTAATAAAGACCCATTAAGAACGAATTCGATGTCAGATTTGAGAAAGAACCCTTTCCCTAAATTTTCAAAATCAGCGGTTCACGCGATGCAGTAGGCTTATACTGGTCGAAAAATATTTTTTTCCTGATTGACCTAAGAATCCCAAACAATTCATAGACACTAATTCAGACCCATAAAGAACGAATTCGATGTCAGATTTGAGAAAGAACCCATCCCCTAAATTTTCAAAATCAGCGGTTCACGCGATGCAGTAGGTTTATACTGGTCGAAAAATATTTTTTCCTGATTGATCTCTAAAGAGCCCAGAAAATTCATAGACACCAATTCAGACTCATGGAGAACGAATTTGTTGTCAGATTTGAGAAATAACCCCTCTCCTAAATTTTCAACATCAGCCCGTTCACGCGTTGCAGTAGGCTTATATACTGGTCGAAAAATAATTTTTTCCTCCGATTGGCAGCAAATATTAATTTTGCTGACACATATCAATCAGCAAAGTATTACTTTTCCTGCCTAGGCAGCAAAGTGGGTACTTTGCTGCCTAGGCAGCAAAGTTGTTACTTTGCTGATTGATATGTATCAGCAAAATTAAAAATCCATGAATCGTTTATAATTTCCTTCATATTTCATCCGGACTTCACCGGCAACAAATTCAACTCTATATTTGTTGCCACCTCCCTTATTAATGGAGGTGTAAGTATACTTCCAGGTCGCTATCACTGTCCATTATATAATAATTTGAATATACCGATATTTTTTCGCACAACTGTCAGAAATTTCATGAATTGTCAAACCAACAACTGGGATTTCTATCAAATTTTATTTTAATTGAACACTATACAGGAAGGATAAAGAGATTGTGGGAATTGTATCAATTCGCAAATACAATATTCTCCCATATCATTATGAACAATCAGAGAAAAAATTATATGTTCAACTCGGCAGCAAAGTAGATTGACTGCCTTAGCTGGATTCCTAGCCTCGCTACGCTCGGCTATGAATTCAGCCACGGCAGTCAATCTACTACTTTGCTGCCTAGTTAAACAAATAACTATTTCCTGATTGACCTAAAAATCCCAGAAAATTCACAGACACTAATTCAGACCCATTAAGAACGAAGAATTCGATGTCAGATTCGAGAAAGAACCCATCCCCTGAATTATCAAAAATCAGCGGTTCACGCGATGCAGTAGGCTTATACTGGTCGAAAAATATTTTTTCCTGATTGAGCTAAAAATCCCAAAAAAATCACACACTAATTCAGACCCATAAAGAACGAATTCGATGTCAGATTTGAGAAAGAACCCTTTCCCTAAATTTTCAAAATCAGCGGTTCACGCGTTGCAGTAGGCTTATATACTGGTCGAAAAATATTGTTTTCCTGATTGACCTAAAAATCCCAAAAAATTCATAGACACCAATTCAGACCCATAAAGAACGAATTCGATGTCAGATTTGAGAAAGAACCCTTCCCCTAAATTTTCAAAATCAGCGGTTCACGCGATGCAGTAGCCTTATACTGGTCGAAAAATATTTTTCTCCTGATTGACCAAAAAAGCCCAAAAAATTCATAGACACTAATTCAGACCCATAAAGGACGAATTCGATGTCAGATTTGAGAAAGAAACCTTCCTCTAGATTTTCAACATCAGCGGTTCACGCGATGCAGTAGCCTTATACTGGTCGAAAAATATTTTTTTCCTGATTGACCTAAAAATCCAAAAAAATTCATAGACACTAATTCAGACCCATAAAGAACGAATTCGATGTCAGATTTGAGAAAGAACCATTCCGACTTGATATTGTTTCATGGTTATATGGAATATGTGATGAAATCGCAGAACTGAAACTGTGAAAGCAAATGAGAAAATACATTTTAATGAGAGGGTTATAAATATGTTCACTAGAAATTCTTTATGCCAGTTCTGTCACTACAATGGAACTGCATGTTGCTACTCCATCCCGAAATAGGTCTAGCATATTGGATATTCGAATATATGGTCCTCAAAAAGGGCGGTTAGATGAGAATATGGCGGAAATAATTCACCTTGGCAACGTTGCTAAATGATCTGTGCCATCACGAACGATGAGAAAATGATTAGATGTTGTTTCATCATACTTCTATGAGAAATGACAGATGTCAGACAAGTAATCATATTCAACTTGAAAAAGGTCTGACGTTGTGTTTATTCATTGACTGCAAGTATTGCAAAATTCAGTGTCATTTGTCAATGTCAATCATAAGAAGTTTGGGAAAGAAAGAGCTCAATAGAAGTTGTTTTTGCTCTTTTTTCGATAATTAACAACTCATCAATTTCTCATACCATCATTTTGATAATGGCGACGATCTCATTTATATTTGACATCTTCGCTGAATGAAATATCTCCTCCTTGAGAATATGGTCAATAAGTCTGTGCAAAAGATAGTTTTGATCATAATTATCTATCAGATAAAGTTTCAATGACAATACTACTGCGTCAGTGCTCTGTGATATTTTAAATGATCTAGGTGCTAGAATAGTTCTTGTGATGAAATGGCGAACGATGGTGGTGATATCTTTCGTGAAGTAAACTGAAATATTATGGCTTCGCCGATTCAGCTGTTCGTTTTTTCAAATGCTACCTCTTCGATCGATATCAGATGGTTGAAATAAATGATGTTTGGTCGCTTCCAGCTCTCATTATTTCCGGTGTTCCTTAAGGGTCCATTCTTGGTCCTCTTTTATTCTTGATATATACCGCAGACATTCATGATAAAATAAAATTTTCGAACCTTCAAACCTATCCAAATGACAAACAACTTGTGCATCATATGGAACCCTCTGTTGCAATTGATACCTGTGAAGAAATGAATTGCAATTTACAAGCCATCTGTCAATATTCTGTTCAGCATAATTCAACATTGAATTCCACCAGAAGTGTCGCTATTTTATTTTGTTCTGAAGGAGTAAGAGAACAGCTCAAAGGAAGGATACAATTGCACATAGAGGATACACCTTTAGAATACTCGACATCATCGAATAATCTAGGACGTATTATTGATGAAAAATTAGGATTCGTCGAACATGTCAAGACATTAATACAGCGGTCATAAGCACGATTGAGATTGCTCGTTGCAAATAAGGAAATCTGAGGAAACAATTACGTGGCATCGTTTATTTTCCCTGTTTAGGGCAAAGAACCATTTATAGAATCCAGAGAACTCTGTGACCCATTCTGTGACTATGAACTTAGGTAATTTCAGTGGTTACATATGAGCAATCCCTCAGAATATTATTTTTTTGATTCCATTCACAAGTTGCTGAAGGATTCAACTCCAGCTTATCTTAGAGAAAATATAATTTTCAGACAAAATGTCCATAATATGAATGTTAGACATCAGCTAAAATTAACAAAGCCTTATCATACCACGTCTATGTTTGCAAGAAGCATCACATACAACTCGGTTATACTGTATAACTGTGAGAAAATAAGTGAAAATGTAGATGTCAAGCTAGATTTAGGATTTTAGGTTTAGGATTAGTATTAGGATAAGATTATAAGCCGAGCACAGGTTTAGTGTTCGAATAGCTTCCTAGCTAAACTTCGCCTGGTGCACCTACCATATATGCCCCATATTACTATGTAATATTCTTTTGAGGAAATAAAGACGAATTATTATTATTATTATTATTATTATGGTATTGTCACAAGAAAGCCACTTATTTTGCAAAACTTTCAAGTCGATAATACTGCTGAGTCTTCTTTACCATTCTGAAGGATGACAAGACAGTTGACTGATGATATAAGGATTTACTCATCAAGTTCTATGGTTTTATGGAGTGTGTAGAGTACCTTATTTGTTGACAAGAGCCAAAAGTTCTCAAACCTCATTGTCTCGTTACTCACAATGAATCACGCATGCGCAGTATCTCTTAAAAAATATTGATAGGAATTTCCTGATCTTGAAATGGAACTATGGAGAACCGATATTCTAGTAAACGACAAAAGTTGACTTCAAACTTTCAGCACAGATGGCAGTGCGTGGAAACAAGTTAAAACCAATATTTGTGCCAATTACCGTTTCATTTCGAGATTTATCGCATATCTAACTTCGTTAAGGAGCTTTTCGCTTTGAGACTTGTTATTCGAGTAATTACCGGAGAATAATAATTATCATGGGTTGTTCGGGCTGTGTATTTTCAAAGCCGTTTGGCTCGAGGGGAGAGCTTTGATTAAACTCCCAATGATGAGACAGACGGTTTACCTATCTCGGATCCAGGAAAATGTTCTGCCTTTATTATTCCAATCGACTAGTTAGTTTTCCATTTCGTTAATATTCTTGTAATATCCAGGAATTTGTGTAGATATCAGACACCCATACACACACGAATCATTTCTCCGAAGGTATCCTAACTCTACTGCATTTGTGGAAGAAGGCAAAAAAATCTACATATAGAGATCATCTTTTATTATTTGTTCTCTGACATGAGAGAAGAAACGGCAACTTTTCATCATTATTAATACCCAGCCAGGAAGGAGAAAAATATAATTAATAATGCTTCTTATAACGAAATTATCCCGAATATCTTGATTATAAGCACAAACACAAACCCTTTGCAGCGCTGTGTTTATTATCAGAGAGGGGAGTTTCTTCATTTACTTTTCTTGGATTCCTTTCATCTTGATTGTAACTTTGGAAAGGGACACTCGGATGATGGATTAGTGAAAGATGATTAAAAAAGTTAGGACAGTCATCAACACAAAAATTTCATCTTCATCAGGAATTCTTTGAAAGGTGAAATCTATCCTGATAGTATCGAACAGTGAATGATGGGTTTGATGTGATTCATAATAATACCTGCTCTCTTTACTATACATTGTCTCATTATATCATCAATATCAAATGGATAGTTACTCCAAAGAGATCAAATTCGATAGTTCTAGCGAAAGTAGCCATCCATGGGGAAGATCTATTCTGATAGGTATAATTTGATTTCTGAGAAAACCTTCTAAACTATACTATAACTGCCTTATAATATTGAAACGTTATTCTGGTGCAGAAGCGAACACGACACTATTTATTTTCGAATGAATTTATTTTAATTAATTCTTATCGAACTTATTACTATTATTTATGTAAAACGATTTATATCACGCGGTATATGACTGTTTCTCTGATACTCGCTGCTTGACTGACGGTAGCTGTCCGACCGTCCTTATATATCAGATCCCTTGGCAGGCTTTGCTTCTCGAACGTTTTCGAATGATATTCCGTACCCTTCTTTGGTTATAGAAACTTCTAGAACAATATCTCTCTCTCTTTAATAGTTCCATCGATTATGTCGAGATGATTCCAGATATTTTTCTGCCAGGTTATGTGTCGCCATGACACATATTGGGTGTTCGGAAATACGCTGGTATATGTTAGAATCATTGGGATATTCGAGAGTGATCCGGGATGCGTGTTACTGGGTGATCGTTGTACTCCTGCTTTCCTGATGACGTTCTATAGGTGAATATCATTACAATATCATCAACACTGAATAAAAAGATCCAATTTGACTTGATAATTCTAGCGAAAGCAGCCATATTCCCTATCCATGAGTGAAACGAAATTCGTATTTTCTTGAAGAAAACCTGATGAGAATCCCTGTACATTCATGTATTTTAGAGTGTTTGTTATGCACTCGTTTCTGTTTGTGAACTTCCTCAGAAAGATGTTCAGGAGGGGATTGCTGAATAGCACACAAATTGACTTTGGAGGTGCACTCGCTTAATCTGCTATTAGCGAAGGATTAGTTTTACCGAACGAGACAGGAAATTGAGTTTGAAGAGACGAGAGAGGTTATAGAGGTCGTGCTCTAGATCCATTACAAAATTTTAATGAGTATTATTATTATTGAACAAACTTCCTTACATGAACTGTTCTCATTTTTCTAAGATAAGGAAGACATTTTTAATTTGGAATGACTATGTTGCGACTATAGCTAGGATTTCTCATTAGCTCGTCTTCGTTCGAATACTAGTGCCTATAGAGACGGGAGGTAACAAATATAATCAGCGCGGGTACAGCGCGACTAAATAGTTTCTTCATACTACCTATGTTACTACGACTCGTGGCGTAGTTGACTGAGCGTTTGAATCTCACGTCAGCGACCCGTGTTCGATGACTGCGACGGTCGGTTTTTTTAAATTTTTTTTCTCAAGTGATTTTCCGAAAAATATAATTTTTAAGAAGAAGTTTCTTTTTGGCCGATTAAGGTTAGATGGTTTAGGAAAAGTAATGTCATCTTTTATACAGGAGGGAAAACAGAACTGCCTCTATAGGAAGAGGGTTCATTTAGGCCGAGTAAGGTTAGATGGTTTTCCAGAGCATTACAACTTGAATGCCTTCACATAACTGTATTTGGATTCATAGGTGACGCTTCATTCATTCTATCTTATGTTGCAGGCAACAATGCTGATCTATAGTTCTATAGTCTGCGGGAAGCCGAAGAAAAGCAGAATTTGGATTTCATTTCATTCTTGAAGCTATAATTATTGTTGATTGTGTATAGTTTCAGTAGATGTATTCGAAAATAAGAGTTGAATGCTATCAGTTTTATTACTTGGTTTCCAACCTGTGTGGTTGTAGATTATATAGAACGCCGGAGGATCTGTAAACAATGAGCATATAGATACTTAAGAAAATAGCAAAACACCGTCGTAGAAAAACTGATAAAAATCACAACATATTGATTATTATTGATGCTTCTGCGTTGCCCTGTGTATAGGGAGCACCTATAAGATTTCTTTGTCAAAGCTCAAACCCTTCAATATGGCTTTGCCACAGAATGTCATATGCATGAATCCGTTGAAATTAGAACTTGGACGGCACAATCGGTAACTTCGAAATAAGTTCCATCGAAAACCAACTTCATCGCTTTTAAGCTCGTCAGTAACTCAGTGTCTCGAGATTTAATTCCGTGCTCTACCTCAATGAAACTTCTTGAAAAATCCAATTTCGTTTTACACTCGATCGCGAGTCGGAAATTGTTGACATCGTGTTTTAGCTGAATTTGCTCGGTCTGATCGAATTAATTCAACTCCCGAAGTTTGACAACAATTCCGTGCCGTTTCCAATCCGACTTCGGCGATGTTATGAGGTCGACTATAATTCGATTCACTTGTTTCCAATGTTAATCTCGTTAAGAAGTACTCAAATATCGCGTACCTCGCTTTGAAGTCTACCGCTGCTTTCACACAATATCGTTATCGTGGGGTATATCCCAAAAAGCAAGAGGCAATACAGGGTCTATACCTTTTCAACTTCGATTTCGGAATTGGTAAGTTATATTTCGGAAAAAGTAATCTCGATTTCAGAATTGGTTAGTTCGATTTCACAAATGGTAAACTCAATTTCAGAATCGGTGAGATGAATTTCAGAGAAAGTCCATTCAATTTCAGAAATGGTAAGTTGTATTTCAGAATTGGTAGGTTCAATTTCAGAAAATAAATCCTTATATTTGTTTGAAATGTTTCCAATTGCATGTGAGATTAACAAACCATATTTACAATATTCAACTTTTCAAAAACAATTAAATAACATAATTATAATCTCAATTTGATCCACAGATGTCTTCCATCCGAATCGCAGAAGGATAGTAGCGTAGCACATGATTATAAGAATGCAAACACATTTGAGGTATTATCATTTTCATTGAATGATCTGCACATTCTTCAAGACATCGCAGTCCGAATTCTATCTGGTTGAGCAATCTGTTCGGATCCCCAGCTATGACCCTTTAGCGATGCTCTTGCAAAAAGCTCTTCACTTCTGACTTGAAGGTACTCCATATATGTTCAATCGGATTAAACATAGGGCTGTAAGGTGCCAATCTGTAAAGTATAACATCTTGAAATTCTTCCTCCATGCATATCTCTTCTATTCTTGAATGTGCAGGTGCATTATCCAGAACTACCACTATGGCATCTGCAGGATGCCCATTTCAAACGCACACTCTCAAACACCGTTCCATCCACTGTAAACAATCCTCTCTTTTGCAATTGAAAACATCCCAAACATATATTTGGATTCATCTTCTGAAATTGAACCTACCAATTCTGAAATACAACTTACCATTTCTGAAATTGAATGGACTTTTTCTGAAATTTCCAATTCTGAAATCGAGATTACTTTTTCCGAAATATAACTCACCGATTCCGAAATTGAAGTTGAAAAGGTATAGTAGAATGAGTGTGAAAAAACAGGAAATTTCGTCATGAAACTTGGTATCTGGGAATGGAAGTCCACATATCAGTTGACTATTTATAAAAGTGACGCTTATCAATGTGTACGACTATGCCTTCGAAGAGTGAGAATATAGAGGTATTCTTTTTTATCTTCATTGTCTGCATTTAGGTATGTATAGTATCATGACATTGAATCCAGAATTTTGTATAGTTATTTATTCAACGTTATCCACTATACGAAGTAATCAACTATTCCGAATGCAAATGGAATCTTCTTGGTGTCGGCATTCAACACGATATGAAAATATCGCTGTACTTTTATTGAGGTCGTGTGTCCAAGAATAGAATACAAAATGTTCTTATAGACGAAAATCGAATGAAACTCAATTTTGAGTACAGTGTGCAGCAAAACCTCGATGTTCGACTATATTTTTGCTATTTTTTTGTGATTCTCAACTCACAGCGGTTATTGTCTTGATCTTACTCTTTCGATGCAAGTAATTTGCTATAATTACTATCGAACCAACTAATGCATTCATCGCCTTATTTCTCCTACAAAGAAGAACATTTTTTTTCTGACGGAAAAAAAGTTTGAAATTTCATATCAAATAACAGGTTATGAAATGTCACTTTTCATAAAGAAAATGTTTCTCACGGGAAAAAACAGGTGTGCTATAGTTCCGGAAAATACGCTAATATCACCGTCCCCGAGAAAGAACTGCGAGTCCTTTAATCTTCCATTCGACTTTGCGGTTACGTAAATTACTAAACAACCACTAAATTCGCAATTTTTCAGAATAAAATCACAGAATCTCACTGACAGATATTTGAGTTCTTCAAAAAAATGATAAAGATGCCTGCGAAGCAGGTGTCATACTGTTAAAAACTTTCACGTAGATAATTTACTGATTTAAATATAATGTAATAACTTTTCAATATTGATTCGTCATTTTTTTTGTCACAGGAAAAAAAAGTGTATTATACACGGGAAAAATATTAGTTTTCAGCTCGGGGCTTTTTGTCAACACAGCCTGGAGCTAAGATCTACTACTTTTTTCCCTTGTAAAATAACTATTGTTCGCAAATTCTCTATTCATAAGGAAACTACTAACAATCACTAATTAGCCATGAAAGCGAGCTTGTCACTGATATTTGACATTCGTCAAAATTATTAACATGAAAAATAAATCCCTTTTTCATTAGAAATGATAGATTGAAATCGGTCCAGAAATGTTAAAAAACTAAACCGTTCAATGAAATCAATATTCTCTGCTCAAATCCAGATTCCGTAAATTATAATTTGTTGATACGAAGATGGCACAACAATAATTTTCCGTTATTATTACTCTTACTAAACTTGACATCTCTTCTTCTTCTTTTTGGTCTTCAACCTTACCACGTACTTCTCATAGTTTTGTTACAAGGAGATTAGGTAATTAACCCATAGTTTCCTTTGCAATAATTTGTTTATTATGCCAAATAGTTTTCTGTACCTTACGATGATTTTATCATGCCATTTAGTTTGTATAATTTGTCACTGTCATTCAGTCTTGTCATGCTGTCACTGTCACTTGCTTACTTTGGCGATTCCTGGATTTCTGTCTTTCAATAGCCATCCAAGATGAAACTCAGTTGAGTGAATTTGAATAACTGATTTTTTTCGTGCCAATGTTGAACCCCATGATTATAAGGTTCTTTTGGCTGTTCAGCCGTTATAAAAATTTAATCACCCCCTTACCGGACTGATTATTTACGTTGAAATAACCGCTTGATTTTTTATTTGTTGAATTTGTAATCACCCCATGGCCTAGGTATGCTTTTTCCTCAGCAAACTTATTGTTCGTCTGTAATTTCATCTCTTACAGGTACTTTATTCAATTTGTGTCTGAAGATGGCTGTTTAGCCGAAACTAGTCACACTAGTAATTGTGTAATATAATTTTGTGGTCGACCGACTTGGTGTATTTTGTTTTTCTTTGAATTTTCCGTATGTTGATTTCAATGTTGGTGTATAATGTACTATTTTTGACTTACCAGATACGACCAATTGAACGGACATGGCGTTTCTCAGGGCATCGAACCTTCGTGTAGCATCCCTGGTGGGGGCTACGCATCTGTACTCGCCCCCCTCTTGGTACACCACAGTGTCCAGCCTCAATTCCTGGGAAGCTCCCAGAGGCTCCAGCCGCCCTGTAGATGGCTCGACTCTCGTCCAACAACCTGTCGTCCCTGAAAAAGATAATTTCACTTCATAACCGCACCGTTGTCTGTCGTAACATTCGTCATTTCACTGTAGATGTATAGAGATCATCTCAGCAAGCATATAACAACATGTTAATCTACATGCAAGTGCACTGAAGAAACTAATAATAACAATAATAATAATGATAATATGCAACATCATTTTACGGCCTTTGAAGCATGTCAACATAATATTCCTGCAGGCTATAGTATGCTTTCCCAAGAAGCAGATTTTTAACCGATTTTCGGAAAATTTTATGATCCAATATAATCTTGGTTAGCTGTGGTAGGTTATTGAATATTTTCTTCCCTTCATACATAATAGAGTGTCTTGTTAAATTCAGTTCAGGTATTGGCAAATGAATTCCTACTCTGTCTGGTATTGTAAGGTCTATCTTCACGAGTATCAGTAACGCATCTCTCGTGAATCAGGCACACCACTTCCAGAATAAAAATGCTCACTACAGTTAGAATCCTCTGTTGTACAAAGAGATGTCTACAGCTATCTCTGTAGTTAGCTCTACACAAATATCTAAGAGATCTCATTTGTAGTATGAATACCTGATTAAGGAGTTCTTGATTACAAAATCCCCAAAACGCAATGCCATATCGTAGATTCTACTAGGGCAAAGTAAGTCGATCTGGCTGTGGATATGTCGAGTTCATTTGCGACAACTCTTACAGCATATGATCCAGAGGCTAACTTCTTACATAATGATGTAATATGTTCATTGAATTTCAACTTATTATCAATATGCAATCCAAGAAACCTAGTACAGTGTGTTTATGCGTTATTGATACCATCCAGTTGCAAGTTATCATAGCTGAATTTGAAGTTTACAATTTTCGTCTTATCCACATTGAAACAGAGAAAGTTTGAGTCACACCATTGTTTAACCTTGGATAAATCTGAAGAGACCACTTGTTTCAAAATTTCAGTGTTTTTTCCATGCCATAATAAAGTGGTATCGTCTGCAAAAATTGGAGGAAGTGAAGGATCCGTTGATATTTATTGTAGTGAGATCGTTAATATATAGTAAAAACAAAATAGGTCCTGAAACAGATCCCTGAGGTACTCCCCAATGTGTAGGCTTAATGTCAGAACACACATTGTTTATTTTTACTATTTGTGATCTATTATCAAGGTATGACCTGAACCACTCGAGATTTGCTCCTCTTATTCCATAGCGATGCATTTTTTGCAGCAATATTCCATGATCAAATGCCTTTGAAAAATCACAGAATACTGCTGCAATAGCTTCACATTCATTCAAACTCATGTATACTTGTTCCAAAAATGAGAAGATTGCGTCATTAGTATTTTTGGAAGTCTGAAACCCAAATTGACATTCATTTATTATATTTCCATTTGTTAAAAATTTCAATACTACTTGAACTTTCAAGTTCATACCTCATCAGAAATCCACAACTTGAACTCAGTCAAAACATCACGATTTTCGAGATATTGAACTTCAATAAAAAAAATTGAATTCCTATTTTCAGAAGCTGATAAGGAGTATGTCATGTTAATTCTTGTTTTCGATAAAAATTACTGAATAGTAGGTGTCAGGAAGCAGATTTTCGATCGATCGCAGTCATTTAGGGTCTTCCAAGGAAAAAATTGGACATAATTTCATAATTTCATGAAAGAAAACCTGGAGGATCCGAATCGGACGATATTTTTCAGTACACAGTAAATGACTGCTATTGGAAACCTGCCTCCTGTAATTATTACAATAGAGAAACAATTGAATGAACAAAGTCGAGTGTGGATTGTCAAAATCGGTGAAAATTATCCTTTCCACCATTACAAGTCAAGTTAATGTATCTCAATCTATACTGACATTTCCAATGAGATCCAAGGGCCAAGTTTGTTTTTCTGCCAAAATGTTGAAGTTCACTTGATTTATGATTATACACCTGCGATGTTGAAGTCGACAGCTATTTCAAAAATTCACCACCACCCCATCTAAATCTCTGATCAAACTTCGAGCCTTCGATCTGCCTTAATGAAGAAGTTTGAATATTCGCCACGGGATCAGAATAAACATTACCCGCAAAGTAAACTCATCTCAAGTTTATCCTTCACCTTGCTTACATATGCATGCCGTGGCAAGAACTTAAGCGCTTCGAGAATTCTCCAGCTTTTAAGAACAACACTTAGACGAGTCCGTTTTTGCCGTAGGATGATATTTGCAGTTTCTCCGAAACCGCCCGACTTAATTTCTGCTGTTATTGTTATCGTGGGATTAACGGATGGATGGGAGCGCAGGCTAAAACACCCCTCGAGGGTGCTTGCGCATACTGATTAAGATTTGATAGGTCGACAAGCTTCCAGAGTGCCACATTCTCGAAATCCTTGCACTTATTTGTTATCACCTAAGACTCGGTGGTACAATATCATGATACAAGCGTACTGAGAGTACGGATCTACTAATGAGTTTTGGAGAGCATGTAAGCCCAAAGCCAATCAGACTGCTGATTGCTTTCCGAATGTTTTTTCGGCGAGTAGGAAATAAATTTCAGCTCGCGAAGAAAACCAATACAAAGCAGATTTCTCAGTCGACTATGATCTCCCGAATTTCCTTCCAACTTCGGTTGTATTGATATGACACTCCGAATTTATTCGATATCGAACAAAGTTGATGAAATCTTTTCGATTCTTCGAGCATTATATATATGCCGAGGGAAATCTCGCAAGCGATTCTCTACAGCACGTTTACAAAAGTTGGCGGAAAAGTTGATGCGAAAAACCAGGACTTTCGATGACTTTATTTCCGGTTGGTTGGCAATTTCAAAAGCTGGGACGAGAATTTCTGGAAGAAATATGCTTATAAAGTGAATTCCGATAATTGGGGATGGTCCAAAGCCTTTGCTGAAATCATTATGATCCACAAATATTTGAGGACGCCTAGAGGTTGACAATAGACCTCTCCATTATTCGAGAAATAAAGTTTCTAGTGTCGTTAAATTTGACCCTTCCTAGTTATAATTTCTTGAAGGAAAGTCAAATCGTGGTGCTCATCACATGTTTATCAGAAAATGGAGATATATTATTTGATATCGAAAAAGTAATTTGAATGCTTGTGAATTCGAATGTCACTGGGCTGTGTCGTCAGTGTTTCCTCGTAATCTACAGTTTGGTTAAAGCACTCTGTTTTTGCCAGGCTGTCATAAAATTTCTTTAGCGAAATATAATTTCTTTGCGAATGACTGGAAATATCTTATCGCTGAACCTAACGAGATTTTAATTGACACCTCAGAATCTAGAGTAGGTCCTCGAAGCTTCACGATAAATTGAAAATTTTCAATGAGATTCATGTCGCAAAATTTTATTATTGCTCTCCCTTCTGTGACTCGCAAATACCCTTCCGAAGGCATTTCAATCACACCGTATGCCGCTAATAGCATCAAGCGGGTCGTGGATGAGTTCTGAGTTATTGTGGCATTAATATTTGAGCGATCAATCCACTTATATGTTCGTCGACATATGCGATGCGGAATATTATTTAACCGAATTTGGTGGGTAAATGCGCTAGCAGCAAGGGTACGGAGTTTCCCTCTTCTGCAAATGGACTGGACGGAGTTTGCTGCGTTCATATCGTTTATAACCGAACATGACATCGCACGTTTTCATTTATTGAGTTCAAACCTCAACCTTTTACATGATGTCACTCCCAATGAAGAACACCAACATTAGAAGAAGCAAAATAATTGTGTAGTTTATATATGAAATTGGAAACATTGAGTTCTGATTCTTCTATGATGATATATAACACTGTATACGTGATACTCATGAAAGTGATTGATTTTGATATATGTATTTGAAAGTCCGTCTGCACTTTCACTTTTCATAGTTTTACAATGGGAAAAATAATAGGTTTGCTTAGGATTCCACTAACTGGATTGCATCGATTGCATTGTGACTCAGACATGTCGCATATTTCGATCGATAGATCCAGCTCCAGATGAAGTCAATTTCATTTCATTCAATGAATGATTTTTTAGATCCGTTAGCAGGAATAAGAACAAATTACTTTATCAGAGATGGCAAATATTTGCGAAAATATTCAGGGGCAATGACAGTACTTATTTGACCGATGGCGAACAGGAAATTGGACATCGCAATATTTGCTCACCTGTTGGACAAGCAAGTTGAACTGCTCCTCCCAGAGAGACTTCCAGTTGTCGGCCAGTAGAACTCAACTCGCTGACGTCGAAATCCGGCTCTTGGGTAACATCCGTCTCATCTGTCAAGAACGAGAAATAATTCAGTTTTTATCTCGATGTAGAAATCAAGATTGTTTGGGAACTGCCTATAAGGATTACACGACTAGGAACACAATAATCCTGATGGCTGCAGTGTTGGGACACTAGAACCCTTATTCTGATTCAATCAATCAATTAATCGATCTCTCATTCCAAGAACATTCATCTCGAAAAGTCTTTTTCATAATGGGAGATATACGCGGAATTCGTTCAGAGCTCTGGTTACAGGATTGACATCTGCCCATTTCTCGACACATAAAAAAGAGAACAATTACCGAGACTATTATCCATTATCGGCTCTCTCTGGAGCAGTAATGAAAGGAGAAAAAGTTCAACAAGTTCCGTGAGCGTGAGAAAAACGAATTGGGATTTCCGAGGTCTGACCTAAAATAGATCTAGAACATGTTTAAGATGAGGTCACGTCTCATCGCTTGATCAGTTTTTCAATAGATATTAGTAAACTTTCCAATTCTGTGATCATCAAAACAGTGACTCAAATGATCATCTACTTCATATTTTACTTTTGAATTATTGTGGTTAGCTCACTCACGTCTGGTTGAATTTTATTCAGCGAGCATATCGTAACGACATCTCAAAAACGACTACAATTTGTGAAAGTATTCAGAGTATATGTTACATCTAGCTAGGCTATCCTCTAGGTTCATATCTCAGAAAAGCAATATTGATAAACGAACCTATGGCAGTGCTCGAATTGCTGCGAATCCCGATGACTGAAAAGTTCGATACGATGAAAGATCTCTTCCACTCCAAGCCTATGAGAACTCAATTTATTAACAGTCGGTGAAAAATCACCAGATATATCCTCGAGCAGAAATTTCTCTCTCGTAAATTTAATTTATGGAGTTCTTAGATAGGACACGGTTTTCACGAAAAAGACACTCCTATTGAACCCAGAATTTATACGTTGAAGCTTTCAGGAGAAAGTTCGACAGAGACATTTTGAATGATCAATTTTGGATTTTATGAAGTTAATATTATGAATTGATACCGTATATGGAAGTCAGATGAATCTTTTGAGTCAGAAATGAATTGAGAGATCGCCAACATCAGACATCGTATGATCGTAATGATATGAGGTCTGTTTGTGAATCTTCGTCAGAATCGATTTTCAGACAATGCTGATGGATGGACAATAATGATTACCATATCGAGGCCCTTCAAATTTACACCTGACAAAGGTAGTACTGAGGTATTACCCGATGCTCGAGAACTTGCCGGGTCGGTGTCTGGCCACGCAGTTGTCAGACTCGTAATAAGATTCCGAATAAAGTGATAGACAATCCTGATAGTGATCTTGGAACTGATATGCGTTCCATGCGGCTCTTTCAAATCTATGAATGGATTCCTAAACGTTTTGTGAGAGACAATGCTAATGGTGGTCTTTTGATGAATAAGAGTCCTATGTTTGTTTATTTGCCAGTTGTCAGACTTATGATAAGATTCCGAATCATGAAGTGACAGACAACCCTAATAGTGATTTTGGAAATGATATGCGTTCCATGTGGCTCTTTCAAATCTATGAATGAGTTCCAAAACGTTTTGTTAGAGACAATGCTAATGGTAGCCTTTGAATAAATAAGATTCCTATGTTTGTTTCTTTGCCAGACTCGTGGAAATATTCCGACACTAAGCGAGAGCTAATGATGTGAGTTGAATTGAGCGAAGAAAAAAAAATCATTAGATGTGAGTGAATGATCGTTGTGGATACAATACGGGGTCCATATGAGAATGTATGTCGGCTTTATGAATTTATTGATTCAGTTGAAGGCAATGCTTGTGTGCTTTCAATCTACTGACAGCCGATCGAGGCCATTCTCCAAACTTACACCTGACGTTGAGGAAGTACCCGATGCTCGAGAACCTGCCCAGCCGGTGCCTGGCCACGCACTTGTACCAGCCGCTGTGCTCGCGCCTGATGTCGGTGAAGTTGAGGAAGCCGTCGGCGGACTGCTCGACGGGCGGCTCCCCGTCATCTTTGCGCCACACGGGAGCCGCCCGCGGGTTGGCATCCACGTCACATTTGAGGGATACGGGCATGCCCTCGCGCACTGGGAAGCCGAAGCCTGGGTCGCGGGAGATGCCGAAAGAGGGCGTATCTGCAAGAAAAAAAAACGTCGTTGAGTGTTGCTATTATAATCGGGAGATTTATAAACTGAAATGTAACTGGCGTCTAGAAACAGGACGCATAAAATATTGCCCCAAGGTTGGAGAGCTGTATAAGGTGATATGAGAGAAGAATATATCGTTTCTGCATGAAATTAAAGATTACCTTTTTTTTTTTTTTTTTTTTTTTTACTCGGTCTAAATGAACCTCTCTTTTGAAAATTATATTTTTAGAAAAATTGCTTCAGCAAAGTAAGAGGCTACTCTTCCTAAACCATCTAACATACCTCAGCCTAAATGATTCTTTTTCCCTTAAAGTATATTTTTCGGATAATTATAGTTGAAAGAACAAAGAGGACTACTTTTTCCAAATAATCTATCCTAAAGTATATTTTTCGGAAAATCACTCCTGAGTCAAAACAATGAAAAAAAAAATACAAAAAAAATGTCAATCAATGAGGACTGAGCTCGGGACCTCAGGCATGGCAGACGGACACTGAGGTCACTAGGCCAAATGCTCACTTTCTATTTTACTATCAAGAGCGAACTGAGAAAACGCCAGCACCAGCAAAAGATGTGTTCTCGATCGTAGTACAGCAGCTTGAAATTTCCGAGGAATTCACAATGTTTTGACTATTGACATAGTTAGCTCTGGGCTCTGATAACCATAAAGTAAGGGTAGATAGAGGAAACTGAGGTACTTCAATAACCTATATTTCATGGGTCTATTATAACCAAGATACAGGATGATTTATTAATTTTCCCCATTTTCTCAATCAATCATAACTCATAATGCACAATGCACCCTATACATTTTTGATATATTTGGTTGGTATGTTCTCTATCCATAGTGGTGTTGATTAACATAACGAAAAGAGGTCTCATTTCAGGTGCAACCTTGAAAAAATTAAAGAGTAGATTTTGAGCAAAAAAACTCGGAACCAACACCCTGTTCATCAATATTTTGAAAATTGATTTTCAAATTTGGGAAGAACAGAGAAAAATAAGTAGAGCGGAATGTATCTGGTGTTTCCGCATACAACTATTTTGCTTATTAACTTCAGTCAAATTAAGATGTTTCGATAATGAGAAAGCACGAAATTGAAAAGAAAAATCATCCTCAAATGATACTTTTTAAGCTCTGATCCATAATATCATCAACTAATGATTAAATTTTTTGCCGCCTCAATATTGGAAGATCTAGATTTAACTCAAGTTAATGGGTAAAGAAGTTGTATGTACAAACACCAAAGACATTCAGTTCTACTTATTTTTTTCCTCTTTTCAAATATTATGTGAATGAAATTTAAAAACATCGATTTTACTCTGAATCTACTTATTAATTTTAATTTAGTATGTTTAGTATGAAACAAATAGATGTAACATATATATGGTGCATTATAAGTTATGATAAATTGGAAGAATGGGAAAAATTGATGAATCATTCTCTATCTTGATCATAAAGAATGATAGACCCATGAAATATTCGCGGTAGTCAAGGTCATCATCGGACATTACGATGACATGAACACTACGGGAAAATATTCCCAACTCCTGGCTCAGATTGGATTTTAGACATGTTTTTCCGTAGTTTTTATGATTTTTTGTCATCGCAACATCAGATGATGACCTTGACTTCTGCGAATAGGTTATTCAGAAGTACTTTGGTGTCCTCGATCTACCCTTACGTATTGCCATTTCCTCATGATCACCCTATATTTTGACAATTGACAGAAGACAATTGACGTTTCGATTTCAATATGTCAATAATATACATAAATTTGGCTCTTAATACCAAATATCAACCTTTAATCCAAGTAAAATCATGTTCCTTCAATTATTCAGAAGTAATGAAAGTATGGAAGATATAACATTATCCAGTACTTGACGATATCCAGATTTTTATCTAGTTGGATGTTGAGAAATAAATGAATATTCAAAAAATTCCAAGTAGAATTTGTTCCTACGATTGAAGTAAATGCTACTCTTCTATCACTGATATTCCGAATATCGACGTGTTTACCTACATCTTGATTTATGAATGAATCATAAACGAATCTGTCACTGGAAAGCTACTATATCTTGGATATCTTATTCGATCTATATTTCCCTCAGAATTAAACTCACTCCAGATCAAATGCCCTGTATCCAACCTCGATAGTTTCTGAACTGCCACAACAAGTTATGATGTGAACAGGTTTAATTTCGACGATTATCGTTGAGTTATCGAGTTCGAGGATGATGGATATCTGATCCCATCAATATCGGACAAAACCTAATCAGATGATGGATCGAGGATTTTGAGTGCACCACCGCCTAATTCACTTCAGTCCATCGAGGTGAAACATAGAGGGTAGTTCAACTCGATAAATATGAAATGGCATATCCGACTGTGCATCTCAAATTAATGTGTACACACACATATTTGAAAAAATAATAGGACGAGTCCTTCAAATTCCATATCGATGATTTTTCCTTTTCCACGAAAACTTGTTTATTCAGCAAACATAATATGGAAGAAGGAAACGAACCGATCTATCTAAATTCGGTTTGTTTGACTGGTTTCGCCTCAAATAAAAAAGTCTGAGTGATGTAAATGAAAAATTATCTGTAGGAATTTGAACAACAAGTTTTATGAATTTGAAAAGATATTTTTTTAAACAATTTGATAAAAGGACAATTTGCTTATCACTCGCATATTTCACAAGTCAAATCATTTCTACGTCCTTCTAGTATGATTAATCAAATGGCTCGTGATGTGTGTTGCATACATTTGTGATGACTACGAGAGAGAATACGTAGGTCGCATAATACAGTGCTTTTCCTTGTTGTCCCCCCCTTTTATTTAAAGAATTGAAACTTGGGGTAGAGAAGTTGAATTATGAATAATATATTTTTGAATATGTTTCAATTTTCACTTCCGGTTTCACGGGTAGTGATAATGACTTTTGATTTTCAAATGAAACACCCTGTATATCATTGCAAATTCTGCATTATTTTCTGAATACAATGATACCAAATAGGTGACATTTCAAACTTCAATATTGATTTTAATTTCATTTTCGATTTTCCATCAGTGTGTCTCATGAGGTCTTGACTATTCTAATCGAATCTGATGCATGTACTCATATCGATAGGTGTAAAACTAAAAATATGATTCCGGTCAAAAATGTAAAATTTCTTGATTTATCACCATATTAAGTTCATGAAAATGGTGAATGACAACTGTCATAAAATGATTTTACGATTAAGACATCTCATGAAAGAATCTTCGTTTTTATCGCCTTCGTATCGAATATAACGTCAATGATAGAAATCACGTGTGTGGTTGAGTACAGATTGAAGAAAAGTAGAAGAAGAGAATGTTAACCCAATATTGTCTATTTTGACATAAACAAATGAGCTCTTTCCATAGTCCCTTCCCCAGCGCCACTTGACATGCAGACATATTTCGATTCACTGAATAGACATATTATGCTCTCGCCTACTAACTACCTAACTAGGTTTCCATTTAGATCGACAATGAATAGACAATATTATTACCTCCTCGCACTAGGTCGCCTACTAGGTTTTCATTCAGATCGACAATGTTCATACAATGTACAATTTATCTGAAACACATCTTATCGAAAAATAAAGCGACATGTTTGAACAATTTCAACAACTTGTCTAGAGACAACGAAGCATTAATTAGACTTTTTAACGACTATACGACGCACAATTGCGCATCACCCTACAAGTTATAATTGAAATGTGAACAGTGAAGTGAAGTCGCCCCTGTTCTGGAAATTGGAACAATTAAACTTCCATTAATGCGTTAGGGAAATGTAGTCCATAATGGATTTGAAGTCGGATAACTTCCTACCCGACTAACAGCTTGAAGCATCTTGCAAACCGCAGGGATATCCGGTGTGGCCCTCTTCCATTTTGATGTGGCACAACTTTGTTGGCCATGTTTTATGGTGGCATCATCCTAGTACATAACGAAGAGAAAATCACCACACAACTTCGAACGTAGGTAATGGTGTGAAGTGGGAATCTTTTTGTATCGCTTCGAGCGCACGGGAGGGAATCTCTATAATTTTCTAAGATTATCGTGCGTATTTAGGGAGTATAAAGAGAAGAGGTAGGTTTACAGGATTTCTCTTTCCATATCATGGTAGGTATGTATCGCGATATGTCCGATTCCCAGGATGACCATTAAAAATACACATAATATGCATTGAAATGAAAACACATAGTATGATCTGAATAATGGAATCATATTTTGCAAACTTGTATGAACGTTGATCTCTCGATACTCTTTCTGCTGATACAAAAAAAATATAATCCGTTGAAAACTAAAGTTTATATAAAGGCTCCTAATGACAATAATAAAAATAAAAATAATGATAAAAACTGGCAGTAGGATGATCGAGGAGGTGGTACATTCATTATACCACATTTTTGGATATTTTCTCTCCTCGATCCTTTTAAATACAAATAGAAATATTATACATATATATGTAGTAAGGACAAATCAGATGATTTGCCCCAAAATGTCACTGCGTTTAAAGAAATTTCCTATCAGAGAGCCTAGAAGGAAAATTCACTGATTTTGAAATATATTGTATTGAAATAATATTCATATTTTTATTTCATAGATACGAGGAGAATAAATTCCTGAAAAATCTGGAATAATGAATGATAATGATGATAATGATGATATGCTTAACTACCCGAAGGAGGAAAATGTTGTTGACCAAGCTAGGTCAAATAATATTGTAAAAGCAATATTTAAATTAAAAAAACATAAAAATACGGGGCAGCTAGTATAGCCAAAATAAATACCACATTAATATACTTAAATATCACAATCGAAACATATCACTAAACTATTCCTGCGAACTGCAATAGGGCCTATCAAATAATGACATTATCGTGAACTCTATGCTGAAAAACTACCAGCGAATTAATTTTGGAATTTGTCATTCATGCTGAGACGATGAAAATAATGAATTAGAATATGTCCATTTCAAAACACACAATTCCTGCGCCATTCGAAATACTGCCAATTCATTGGTGTGACTGGTGCGACGTCTTATTCCCAACACGCCTATTGTCCTTGAACTGACCAATCACACTGCAACACTGCTGAATGACGAGGTATCAGAGAGAGATAGCTACAGTTCGGGACTAATACGTCACGACTCCACAATCATATTTGGCTGTTTGAAATATCGAATGAAATATGCTGATTTCAAAACGATATAGATTCGATTCCCTTCAACTTTAACTCATAATATTGATTGTACATCAAACGTAAATCATGATTCGTCGATTGAAAGAGGTTTGCACGGGTTTCTTCTCTCAGTGGTCTTTCCCATTTTTTCTTGGTTTATTCAACAGAAAACAACTACTTTCCTGGCTATATGCCACGACGAACATTGGATTATATCTATTGAACACACACGATGAGAATTTGAAAACAAAATTTTCTGACGTTGAGAATTCGCATTCTCCTTCAGATAAAAATATGTATATGCACATAATATCATTCTAGAAATTCAACAGAAAACACTAACTTTCCTGGCTATTTGTCACGTCGAAGATTGAATTATATCTGTTGAAAATTCGAAAGAAGAGCATAATATATAATGATAAAATATAATAATGAGAGTAAGAATAAGAGCATAAAAAATAAAAATTCTCTGAAATTGAGAATTGACATTCTCTCTCTAATAATTGCTTGTTCATTTACCTACCAAAGTAAATTTCAACTTGTCTTCATTTATCAAACAAACATACTCCAAAATGAATAGTAAAAAAAACTGTTGATATTTTATTGTTGGATATCGAAATTATGCAAGAATCTTTGGTCTCATTTACATTTGTATGTATAGAGACAAGTAGAGAAAAACCCAAAATTCTAGAAGAATTGATATTCTACCTTCGCGATTAACCTAAAAACAGTTTTGTTCCACAATTGTTCCACTACAATAATTCATTATTCCTTTGTGAAGCCAGTGTGCCAGAGACTGGGATACTCACTATTCATAGATAAAAAATATAGTAAGTGAGTATTTGTTTCTGAATGTATGACAAATTGATATACATCATATAGGAGGTGGAAAGAAGTTCTAAATTAAGAAGGTCTATAAAATAACAAGTTTCCATCGTTCAAGTTTGAACCCCTTGATTTTTTTTTTGTTTTTTTTTGCAATTGCATTACCTCGTTGGTCCCAGCACTGGGACCAAACGCCCCATAAGTCGAAACTTGTGCGGGGTTAGGTAAGCATACAAACACATTTTGGTGAAAGTATTGAAAAGCAATATTCTCAGATGAATTATGAACATGAAATGAATGGAAATTGGCTGTGTATATATAAAGAAATACATTGAGAATTCGCATTCTCGATGTGACGAAAAAATCAATTCTTTCTCTGTTTATTCAACAGAAAACAGCTACTTTCCTGGCTATGTTCAATAGATGAAATTCAATATTCGTCGTGGCATATAGTCAGGAAAGTAAATTTTTTCTGTTGAATAAACCGAGAAAGAATTGATGTTTTCATCACATAGAGAATGCTAATTGTCAATTTATTTCTTTATATATATATATAAATATACAGTGTTTCCACCTTAAGGACTTACCACTCCTGTGAAATCGTTATTATCCGACCAATTTCAAAAAACCTCTTTTTGTTGAATAGGTATTTGAAATGCCCGTCCAACGAGAGAGTGATCTAATTCTTGGACTGTTATCGTGGCCAACTGCGACAAATTTCATTGACCCCTATTCCAGAAAGTACTATTAGGGATTTTGTTCCACGAAACTTGATGATGGATTCTGAATCAGTACCACTTGAAATGAACCTGTACCAATTTTCATCATCATAAAACACAGGGTGTCCGAAAAAACGAATCATCATTTTCTTCAAATAGGTGATCAGCAAATGTAGTTCTGTGGTTTTTCTAGAAAGAAATAATCACAAATTCTCATTGAGGATTATTTCAAATATACCTGTACCAATTTTCGTCATTTGAATATACAATGTGTCTAAGAAAAAAATTAAAAAGGATAGGTAGGCAATATTTTTCATCCTGATAATTCTTCACTCAAAATGAAAAGATGAATCAGGATCACTTGGAACATACCTATACCGATTATCATGATCATTAAACACAGGGTGTTCGAAAAATCAAATCAATATTTTTTTTGAGTTGATGAAAAAATATTGCCTACTTTCTCGTTTTAATTGTTTTCTCATACACATCGTATTTTTGAATGATGGAAATTGGTACAGATATGTTCAAAGTGATTCTCAATGATAATGTGTCATCAATTCTCAAAAATACCACAATACTACATTTTCTTATCACCTATTAAAAAAAACATAATTCGTTTTTTTGGACACCCTGTGTTTTATGATGATAAAAATCAGTAAAGGTGTTTTTCAAGTGATCGTGATTCAGAATCCATCATTATTTTTTTGTGAAAAAAAATCCCTGATAGTACTTTCTCAAATATGAGTCAATAAAGTTGGTCGCAGTTGGCCACGATTACAGTTCATAAGTGAAATCACTCTCTTGTTGGATGGACATTTCAAATACCTATCCAACAAAAAGAAGTTTCTTGAAATCGGTCAGATAATAACAATTTTACAGGAGTGGTAAGACCTTAGGGTGGACACACTGTATATATCCATTCTTTCATGTTCATAGTTTTTCTGAGAATATTCCATTTCAATAAGTGAGTATTTCTTTGTGCAGCCAGTTTCGAAACACTTGTTTCAGATAATTACGGTTTCACTTTCCTATTTCATTCTTCACGAATTTTCACAAATCTCAACAGGCCTACCTTCCTCACAATGTCCACATTCAATAGATTCTCATTATGTGATCACATTCTTGGAAATATCACTATAATGAATATTGTAATAAATATTGATCATTTCGAGGAATATTCAATACATTTCTTTTATTTATTCATGCCGAACTTCAAATTCACCTCGAAGTAACTTCTTGAATAGACCCAGTTTTTCCTTTGATCGGTTTTCTCGAACTTACATATTCAGGGAGTTATTCAGAAAGGATTGAAAACCAAGTTAGCGGCGTTAGCGCCAACCGCAGATTTTCGCAACTACAGTGAGGTTTGCCTTGAAAGGGAATCGAAAAAGCCGACAAGGAAATCGTGAATGTAAATTTCCAGGAATTTTTCTGCTCCAGAATGTTTGCCATTTGTGAAAGGCCTGATTGCGAGTCACAGAAAAGTTGTGCATTTCGATGACAGTCGTTTAAAAAAGATACTACAGGAGAGTGTATGTATGAAATATGATTCTGCAACTCTTCAAGAGGAAATCTAGAAAATGTGCTGAACCGTAGTATCACAGTTGAGAGAATATGTATATATTCTCTCAACTGTGGTAGTATTCTCCTTCTTCTTTCATTCTTTGCAGAGCACCAAAGGAAATACCTATCAAGTTCGAAGAACATCCTACGCACCCAATCAATCAATCAATCAATCAAATCTTTATTCCTTCAGACAATTATACATTGTGTCGGAAACGTCAAAATTTTTGAAAAATACATAAAACACACAATACATAGATATACAGAAACGAAATACAGTACAAAATAAAATAAAATATCACTGTACCGGACAATCCAAGAAATCTTGCACGTATAAAAAGAATGTTGCACCAAAAATGTTTTGAGGCGCGTTTTGAAAACTCTAAGTGTTAAACTTGATTTAATATTCTCAGATAAATGATTGAAAATACGTGGTCCTATGAAGTTAGGTGCATTTTGGGCAACTTTGTATTTTCCAATTTGTGTATGAATTAGGCCTTTCTGGCGAGTATTCATGTTATGAATGTCTTTATTAAGTTTGAAATAGGTTATGTTGCAATAAATATAGCATGCAATCTCAAATAATATGTATAAACTAGCGAGAGTCAAAATATTACTGGATCGAAAAATTTGTTTGTAAGTTTCTCTACGAGGAATGTTGAAAATGCACCTCATAATTGCCTTTTGAGCAATGAAAACATCTTTTGACTTGGTAGAGATGCCCCACAAGCAGATGCCATGACGAAGGCGCGATTCAATTTGTGCATAATAGATATTTACGAGCTGGCCAACATCTAGTACTGTTTTTAAGTTCTAGAACATGTAATAGGATGAGTGTAATTTTGAGATTAGACCCTCACAGTGTGACACCCAGTTGACGTGTTTATCGAATTGGAATTTATTCCAAGAAATTTAACTGTATCTTTATCGGACAAGACTTTTATTGAAATCCAGTTGAAATTCAACTGATGGCTGTTTATAGTTATGAAAACGAATTACTTGGGTTTTCTTACCGTTGAAATATAGATCGTGGTTATTGAAAAACTCACAAGCGGCGTCTAGTAATTTCTCGGTTTAGTCGGTTTCTTGCGAGGGGCGAATCGCTAATGAAGTCTGGTGTACACGTTGATGAAGTCTCGATGAAGTCACTGAAATCATGATGAAGTCAGTGAAGTCACGATGAAGTCACTGAAGTCTCGATGAAGTCAGTGAATTCTTGATGAAATCAGTGAATTCATGATGAAGTCAGTGAAGTCATGATGAAGTCAGTGAAGTCTCGTTACTGAAAATCGTAATATAAATACGTACCAGGTTTGTCTGGATTTCAAGAAGAATAATATCATATATCATATTAGGAAAATATGCGTTATCAATACTATACATTCGATCATTAGTTCAAACAACGAACGCCAAAATAAGACGAATAGGGTTAACAAATCATGTAATCGCAATTTTTGTACAGTGGTAGAGGGAAGTGTCATGAACAATTTACTTGAAGTTCTGACCCATAGGGGAGGAGCAGGGCGGTAGGGGAGCGTTTGAACGTCATTTTTTCAAGTTGTAATTCGAAAATCGCAACCTCTAGTGAAAAATTGGAATTATACAAAATTGAACAACATAAAATGTCCTATAAAAGAGTATTCATTCGTGTTTTGTCTAGAATGAATAGTTTTTAGTTCGGTTTTTAGGATACAATTGATGAAAATATCGAGAAGTAACAAAAATAGAGTTTATGGGTATGAAATCAATGTTCAATGTCTCACTATTTCCTGGCGTTTCATGAAATGAATACCAATGGGCTAAGTCCTAAGTGAGTTTTTCACTTGAATAAGAGGTTATCTATAAACAATGACTGAAAAGTGTTCAATTTGTGAGTGTGATATTGTCAGTAGTTGATATAACGGTGATAAAAAAGGGATACGTGGATTAGTGAATAATATAGTGACTTTTTTGATCTACTGGAGCGCACGGACGGGAATCTCTCTACTGTTCGAAGTATATATCGTTCGACCCAGGGAGGATAGGAAGATTTGGTAAATATTGGAAATGTCTTTTTTGGGGATTAGGAGTTCTTACGAAAATTTCCTTTGATGAAGAATTCCAAAGCTTTGCCGTTCTATGAACAAACGAGTTTTCGTATAAAGAGTTTGTTCGACCTATTTCAAGGTTGAAGACGAAATAATGTGCTGACGGGACTTGTTGAGTTCGTTTGACTGGTATTGCTAGTGATTGAATGATGAAACAGATTTCTGAGAAACATTTCCCTTGCAAGTATGAAAGTTGGAGGTTTCGAGAACAAAAAACAGTAACGGGATGGATCGCTCATCCCAGTGACAACGAATGATCCAGTAGCACCTGAAGCGATACTGAACAGCATCTTTTGCCGATGTTCAACTGAATGTGGGGGACAATATGAAAAGCTGAAATTTCATGCTCCACTGTGTGCAGCATGTGCCATGATACGTATATATACGAATCTCGATACGAATGTTGCACCGTTGCTGGCTATGGAAAATGTGGACGAAGATGATGATTATAGTTGTCAATTATTAAAACGTATACATTCAATATGTTCGTTTTCAAGGAATAATGTATACGTTTCTGTTATCAGCCACGTTGAACACGAATTCCATGATGTGAGACATTGAACATGAAGTTAAAACCAATAAACTCTATTTTTGGTACTTCTCGATTTTTTCTCTACCTCAGGAACTATTCATTGTAGACGAAAAATTAATGATACGTTTTCATAGGCAATTCCATGTTGTTCAATTTTGTATACCTCCATTTTTTCGCTAGAGTTCGCGATTGTCGAATTATTCAAGAATAATTTGAGAAAATTACCTTCAAACGTTCCACTACTGCCCCGCTCATCCCCTAGGGGTCAGGACTTTTAGTATGTTGTTCATGGCACTTTTCTTTATCACTCTACAGAAATTCACGACTACACGATTTTTGCCCCTATTTTTGTTCGTTTAATGAACTAGATAATGACGTCACTTCTCAACGTAATATCCCGATGAAAATCTTGAGAAATATCAAGTGGTCTGTGGAATACCAAGAAATACATGTTCCAAGAAGTACGAATAAAGGCACTGAAGTTTCGATGAAGTCAGTGAAGTCTTGATGAAGTCAGTGAAGTCACGATTAATTCACTGAAGTCTCGATGAAGTCAGTGAAGTCATGATGAAGTCAGTGAAGTCATGATGAAGTCAGTGAAGTCTCGATGAAGTCAGTGAAGTCTTAGGAGAATATGAAGTCAGGTGTACAAATTTTCGTCTGCGGTTCGCCCCTCGGTTTCTTGTTTTAATGCGAGGATAGGAAGGATCTATCTGTATAAATAAATTTTCAATGCACTGCGGGTATTCAAAACACTTTAACTGTAGAGTGTGAAAAATATAAAATACCCAACTCTGATATGACTGTAAATTACCTATTCATGAAGCTCTCCAGTATGATGTATTTTTCGACTTGGTATACGAATATTACCAACAATATTATTCCGCGTAATGAAAGTGGGATATGTTTGTTCGTGTTTCACACCATGATATGAATTATTCAATGTGGATCAAGCAATGTTGATCCCTTTCATGGAAAACACAATAATCAATAAATGTAATTTCCATGAAATCCCTGTTTCAGAACAGTGAGTACCACTAGTCAATGAAGACATTGCCATCTCTGTTGTTATTAACCCGAACGCAATGTTCTGATGAGTGGAATGGATGCACTGGAATCTAGTAGGTATTTATTAATAACGACTTGTCATTTGCTGTCATAGTCATGGCTAAGAATTGAAAATGTGCTCTCATAGTGACAAAAGGTCCATATTTTGTTTTCACCGAACAAAAATGATTGAAATATATTGCTAGTGGTGTAGTAATAGTAGATCATCCTGGATGATTGGGTGAAGAAGAAGAAGAGATAAATCCATTTGAAGATATCGAATTCAAAGGTGCCAGGGATGCTAGCCTGCAATATTCTCCTCAAACAAGATAGGAGAGTTCAGTAGCACTAACTTTAGATTAATTGTATTTTCATACTGTTCATATAATATTCTTCCAGAATATCATTCGACCATGACAAATAGAGACTATCATTTTCTTCAATTCATCTTGAGTACTTTGTATTTTGAGACAGTTCAATTCGACCATATGAACATTGATAATCATAGAATAACTCCCTCGAGCAAAAGCTATCGGGAGTTATTCAGATTATTAATGTTCGTATTGTCTCATCAAATTGTCAAAATATAAGGTACTCTCGATGGAATTATGAGAAATATAATAGTCAGGATATTACCGACGAATATTCAGAACATCTTATGATTATGTTCTTCGTATTATTTTCAACCAATCAGAACGTTCAATGGAGTTCTCAAGTCTCCTCATGAGTCACGAGGCACTTCATGAATATTGATACAAAATACAAATCATCTCATAAGTGTCAAGAATAAAAAGAAGTATATTAATATATTTTTCCGTCGACCTCGTATTAACGACTAAGTTTAATGTATATGAAATCGTTCATTAATGACCCCTATTAATGAACGATTTGTCTATTAATACACGATTGTTTTATAGGCAGCCAAACATACACCGCATGCATTCATTGTATATGCTATAACTTACGGAATCTGCATTTATATCGAAAATATGGATTTCATCGACGATTTTCCGTTAACGGGTTCGCCTTTCCAAGTTTCTGACACGATATTAATCCCTGTTTTCTAACACAAGGCATTTATTTCCTATGTTGATCATTTCGACAAATGTCAAATGTGTTTAATGTCAGTAACAAGGCTACTGGGTGATTCTTAGCAGTTTCCGGATGGATGATGATTTGGCGAACCAAGTTTTCTTCATTGCAGGAGAAATGAGAAATATAGTCGACGGAAAAATTTTGTAATACACTAGTTGGTTAAATAACTATTATCACAGCTAGTTCAGATCACTAATTCTAACGAATGGTATTATTCTACTAATAAGAATAACACATCAATCGATCTACGAACTGGTTTTGCCTAGAGAATAACAAACAATGTACAAAGACAAACAATGTGAAACGCCTTGTTCGGAAGTAAATACCAAATTATTCAAGAAATCAATGAATGCTTGATGTCTAAACGTACATCTATTAGAGCACCTTCATTACACAGAAACAACATTATTATTGGTAAACAAAGGAGGCTCCATGATGAGATTTAAAAGAATGGTGAATTGATGAGGAAAGTATAGTTCTTATCAATGTGAAATCGTATAGTGGCTGTTTGAAATTTTTATTTTATTTGTCGGTTTTTATTCATGAGGAGTCTGACGGTAACACCCATAACATGTGAAGTACTGTTAATATTTTGACTCTATGATTATATCTCCAACAGTTTTTGAAATATACTTTCTAGAAGATTAGGAATATATTACACTCAGTTCCAAAAAAAGTGACGCACTTGATATTTGACCTATCTTCTTGAAAAAAAAAAATAGTAGGCCGATTTTTATTTTTTTTATCTGTTGGTAGGTAATGCATTTGTCTTTAAAAAAAATATAGGCGATTACGAGAGTTGTGGTAGAGTCGCACAAAATTCGTAGTCTATCTGCTGGCAAAAAACCAAAATTTTTTCCAGGCGGACTCTCTACTCTTCTTGGTATTTTCTGATATTGAATCGCTTACATAATTACTGCTGATCCCTGTAGGGGAAGGAGACCCAAAACGAGACATTTCAATTCTTAAGTGACTGATATAAAATGTCAAACTCTGACAATCATAGCACTCTAATGCTGTCGAACAGAATAGCCGCTCATATTATGTTTGTTTACCTATAAATAGCCCCTGATATATGTGACTTCAATCATGAAATTTCATAGATGCAGCCAGGTGTGAATGAAATAATCATTAATATACTACTCGTACTTGTTGAAATATCCATGGGGTGGATGAAATAATTCCGAAATTTTTAGTGACAGTTTAGCAACCCAAACAGATGAATCAATTGATAGGAACAGGAAACAGACCATTGTTTTCTATTAGTGACAAAACCATCCGAGATCAGCATCAAGAGAATATTCGCAGTCGTTTTTCTCTCCTTGTATCCCGTTTTATGCCATTCGTTATATCTGTCTGAGAGTTACACAATAGTGCGGTGGACAATTCTCTTTTCATCAGGCTCATAGATATCATGTTATTTAGTAGGGATCGGCGAGACTATAGTGGAAATCCATCGGCATATTCATAATGGAATTGCATCGATACATATTATTCGAATTGGACAACTTCGTCGTAGACGTGGAATTAGAGCTGAGCGAATTAATGTCTGGGATTTGTAATCGAGCAGATGTAATTTCATTCGAGTTTAATCAAGTTAGGGTACATACTGGGCGACATTTAGAAAACTTCCCACCCTCAATATCTTCCTCCCAGTAAATAATATGAGAAATCTCAAGGAGGATTGAACAACTTATCCTCTCCATCACTAAAAATTTGTAAAATTGTTCTATCCGTCATTCGGTTGCCCCCTTACGAGCAACCCTCAGAAGTCTTCGAAAGTCTTGTGCGAGCAAGGAATGACGGGGGCCTTACCTTTTAACGTGTGATCCCAAACACTTTCTTAGGCCATCAGAAAAAGTCTGCGTTCGTGGGACTCGAACCCACGATCGATACCTCGACGTGAATCGATATTGAAGCATCGAAGCACTGAGGTACGCTGGCCACTAACATTAAGAAATGGAGTTCCCCAGGGGTCTATTCTCGGACCGTTGCTCTTTATAATTTACACTCTCGAGTTTTCCAAATGTCTGAAATATTGCAATTCTCACTTCTATGCGGACGATACACAAATTTACTTCTCTTTCAAAGAAGAAAACATCATCGAAGCTTGTAATTTTATTAACGAAGATCTCTGTTCGCTAATTGCACTCTCAAATAAATTTTGCCTAAGCATTAACCCCTTGAAATCGAAGGTACTGGTACCCCGATTAACTTGAAATTTGGCAGGTGTTTATAATTTTGGTGACAATACATTATGGAATATTTGTTGAAATTAAAAAAAATGGCTGCTCCAAAATGGCGGACAAGATTTGGTCCGATTCCATTCAAAATTGGTCAGTGGGGATTTTTGAGGTCGGAGATCATGATTTTTTTGTTAAAATTCAAGATGGCGGCTTCCCAATCAATTTTTGTTTTTGTATAAATGCGATAACTCCGTTGTTATCAACACAAAACTATTACTGCGACATATCATTTGTAAGAGGAAAAAAAGTTATTTGAAACTAAGTCATAGTGAGCTATGACCTACATTTGAAAAACTAAAGTTGGTGCTGATATCTCAAATTCTAGAAGAGTTGGTATAAATTTCATCTTTTTCGAAATCACTTTGAAAAACTGCCATGAGAATGTGAAATTCCTATTTGAATATTTCCATAAATAAAGAAGTTACGGAGGAGACATGAAAATGATCAAAATCTGTTTTTTGCGTATAAAACAAAAACGAATAGATTTTATCGAAATATTTTTTCACATTATAGTTGGCCTTGACAAACTCCACATTTGGTGTCATTTAACCGACCTCGTATCTCTCACCGTTAAAAAGATACCCATGATGAGCATGGTAAGTGGGACACACTGTATATATCCAACGTACATGATAACCTCTTGTTTCATTTTCGCCAGCGCCTCTGGTGTTTGGTTCCTCAACTTTCTCGAATAGCAGGAATTTTGAATAATCCATATGTTATATTCAAATATTTCGAGCGCTTGTAAATCGTGAAGGAGATGAAATATCATGAGCATTTCAGGCTTTCATCTCGTCCAACCATTTACAGACACTGCATGTGAAAACAAAAAGCTCAGTAAATGAGATCAAATTATTGAAATGCACCAATTTTTGATCAGGTCATGCAAACTGTGATAACCTGTAATAATCAGGATGAAATATAACCTTATCAATCATTACAGGATCTTCATACACTTTATCCACTCCAGCCTTTTTTTAAATTTGGAAAACGATGTCAGGAAGTCCTGGGAGTGCACACTTGTCTCGTCCTGAATTTCACTATTTTGTACGATTAAAAGTCAACTATTATTTATTTATTTCTGCACTTTTGATTGAAACAATATAGAATTTGTGATACATCGGCAAAATATCACTTCGAAACGAAAAAATAACTCTTCTAAACGGGCAAAAAATCACAACAAAGAAAACATGTCAATCGTCATTCGTCAAACAAAACATGAACGCCATTTTAAAACCAATGTGGTGGCTGAACTGATGATGTTGTTCAAGGTTATCCTATCTAGTTGGAGGTCTATAGAGAATAGTTTGTTTATGATCTGGACTCATCTCCACATCTGGACCAATTTTATACAAGCTGAGACTGGAGTGGGAGGCGTTTGCTGCTAGCATCTATCAAAAGAGCAGCAATATCTATCTATTAGCGGACAATCGTGGTCTGTTGCAAAGGAATCTATAGTCTCCAGGATGATTTTCGATGGTCCCCTTTGCATTTGCAAAATAATAGAAAGAAATGGTAGGTAGGTGTGGAAAACTACCAGCTGAGCGTGAAAGCGATCCAATGCTTCATAATGGGCCTCCTTTAACGGGGGTTAACGAGGTATCTGGCCAATGCTACTTAGTGGGTCTTCTTTAACGGGGGTGAACGAGGTAGCTGGCAGGCCTGCCACTGCGGCATATGATAATGAGTACATCACTAGCCTACAAAACACATTCGAAAAACTCTGAAAGAGAACTGATGTATGGTACCTGAAAAGGGCGTTTGCCAGCTCTCTTAAGCGAACCACATCGCTCATTGAAACACCTTGAGGCTTGCAAAAAGGTCCCAATAGGGACTAGTTGCTGACGTGCAAACGTCCCCCACCAGTACAAGTGAAAGTACTCACAGCAAAGTAACTCTGTTGTCGGCACCGAAGCATGTTAGGGATTCAAATGTGAATTCAAAACAATTTCATATAATCTTGGAGTTCATCTTGCTAGATACTGATGTTTTCGTTTTCTGGAGGTCTTTTAGTCATTCGAATAAAAAATGAGTGAGTGATCTCCGTACGAAAATTTATTAAAAAAATGTCACCCATACAAATATCACGAAGTAAGTGAAGAATATGAGATGAACTACGATAATTTCCATATATAACATGTTTTGTCTTTTCCGAATCTTGCCGTAAGTTGACTTGAACATGTACTTGTCATCTTTGTTGATTTTCCTATATTGGCACCTCCTCAGCTTCGAATATTCCGATACAAATTGTTCTTGCTTGTACACTTCAAATTTCTTGAAAATCTCTCTCAAATCATAGAGTTGTTGGCAATAAGAATCAGATTTCACTGATCGTACATTTTCAGGTGACAGCAAATTTCTCGTTCTTTTAAAAGTAGGAACTTCATTTTTCTCGAACATTCTTGTCTGTGTTCTAACATAAACAAACCTACTCCTGATATCCATCTTCTTCACAGAATATATCTCTTTATTATGATGCAGTGAAAACAAAGAGTAGCTAAGCGAATGTTCCACGAACATATAATGAACGATTTTGTCTCTACTGTTGACATGAAAAGATGTGTCAGCGGCTATGTCTTTGTTAACGAAGATTGGAACCATATTTCCGGTACTATCTTTTTTCCTATTGTTCTTATCTACAGATTTCCTAGAAAAATTACGTGGGTCATAATTCACGGAACTTCATCTTTAAGGGGATTTACCTATGCTCAACTGTCATGTTATCAACCTTCAATACTTTCTCAGAAGTATTATGAGACGGTCTCCTTGATGTTCCAACAGTTTCTGATTTTCTCTTGGTGTTTTTTTCTGTAGAATCATAACTTCTAGATTTATCTTTTCTTGGACTATTGTATGTACTTGAGCTATCTCTGGAGGTTTCTGCTGTTCTAGAGTCATCTTTCAAGTTTTGCTCCTGAATAGCTGGTAACTTGTTGGAACCAAACGAATCAGAAGATTTTCTTCTTTGTTTGCATCTACACTTTCTGATAAATTCTTCAATTTGAGGATGAGCCAAGATTTTGGGTTTCAAAAGTTGACAGAAATCTTGTTTATTATTAGTATTTGGCGCATTTTCACATGAAACGACTGTTATTTCACTCTTGTCACATTTACAGCATTTTCTGCTCCCCTTCCTTTCTTCGTCCCGTTTTTGTTTGCACTTAGATTTTGAACTGTCACTATCAGAAAGGTCTCCATGTTTCTTTCGTCTCTTTTTTTGAATCTTCACTTTCACGTTGATATTGATATTTCTACAGTTCTCATGATCTTTTCCACGTTCACAATTTTCACTTTCTACGGACGTTGTTTGATCAAGTTTTGAGCAACTAGATGCGGATACACTCTCATCTATTGATGATATTGGCGATATAACAATTGTTTCTGGCTTCGTAACAATAGGTTCTGGGTTCATTACAATATTGACAATAGGCTCTGGTCTTGTATTGATAGGTTCTGGTCTTGTGACGATAGGTTCTGGTCTTGTAACAATAGGTTCTGGTCTTGTAACAATAGGTTCTGGTCTTCTAATAGGTTCTGGACTGGTAACAATAGGTTCTGGTCTTGTAAAAAAAGGTTGTGATTCCATACCAGTAGATTCTGGTATCATAATAACAGGTTCTGTATGCATAACAATTAGCTCCGATTGTTTAACATTAGTTTCTTTTTCCACAACAAGTTTTTTATTAACTGCTCCAGAATTCATGATACGTTTTGATTCTGGTTTCCGAGGAATTGACTTTGGTTTATTGAGAATAGGTACCGAAAAATTTGCCTCAGCTTCCACAGATACAGAACTTTGGCTAGATAATTCTGGCGTTCTGGATTCCTCCGGAGAAATCTCAAACTTTTGGCAAGACAAACAATGATCTACTACTTCTACTATCCTACCTACTTCTCTAGGTCTTGGCCTTGAACTTTGATGACCCGGACATATTTTGCGTTTGACGTGTTCGGTACTTTCACAGCATTTCTGTTCGTTCATGGTACTAGAAAGCTTGACCATTGCTTTTTCACAAAAACGGAGGGTATTGGTGAAACAAGGTGAGATGCATTGTGCTAATTCCTCATAGAAGAACCTTCTTCTATAAGGTTCACAAAGATTATCATCGCCTGATTCACTCAGAGCATAGCAAGAATCGCATTCTTCTTCATCGTCTGAATGATTCTCCATGTTTCCAGTCAGTACAGCATAGGAACTTCAGCGAAAGGCTTGCATCTGAGGAAGCTACGGATACAATTGGAAGCTAGGTATCCGAGAGTGAAGAGAATGATCAGTACTGCAAGGAATTTGAGACAGCAGCTCTTGGGCAGGAATTTGGAATACGAATTTGGAGCACAACGACTACAGTTGCATTTCAAACGTGGCTTACAGTCAATTTTCATCTTTCATAGTCGGGGACGATGGATGGTAATAACGACAAATTTTGATAATTGGTGACATTTTGATGATAGGTGACATGAATGTCAGTTCAAATGTCGAAACCTAGAGGCGATCCATTAAGCCTATTCCACACGACGGCAGTGGCACAAATAGAACAAGTCAGACAAGAGTCGTTTATTGTCACTTTTATTGAAATAATTATGTCCTTAAAATTGAAAGTGTCGCAGATATATTTGGTACCTGAGCTGTTGAGCAGTGAAATAACGTAATTCTCTACGAAAAAATATGTACAACTTTGAATCTGAGCCAGGAGTTAGGAATGTTTTCCCGTAGTTTTCATGTCATCTCAACGTCAGATTTTGACCTTGACTATCGCGAATAAGACATATTATTTTCATTAAAAAATATTAGCTGACCTATTCGACAAATGGGTTTGTACACCCTAGTAGAATTTACTTCACATACCAATTTCATATTGATGGTATCTGATGCAATCATTCGTTATTTAAAATAATCGCAAATATATTTTTTTCAATAATAATATTCGTCACCTGCGAAACACGCCAGCTTTGATGAAGTCATGAACCGAACTGAAAATCATCGTTATCTGAATTCTGGCTGTGATGGCTATGAGATTCAATATGACCAATGACAACAGTATTCACATTCATAGGAGACAAAAGTTCGACCTGATCCCTAATAATCACTAATTGGATACTTATACAGGGTGTTTCACAGGTAAAGGGAAATATTTCAATGGTAGATAGGGGTCACCAAGGTGATTCTGAAAATACCATATTTGATAGGTCTTAGAGTCTTCATAACAGAGATAGAGGGCGATTTATCGATTTCGAATAATTATTCATTCGTCTATAAGTATTGAACTACCCAGTATATTTTTCTAGAATTTGGTATGAAGCTCAAACTTGTGACGTTGAATGCATTCACCTATCGGGCGAAGTGAAAATCCAGGTTCGGCTTCAGGAAAAATTTACATTTATTCGAAATATTAAAATATCACACTGTATGTAATAATTGACAAAGTTCATCAAAGGAATCGTGAAGAGGAGGAAAAACTGAACTGGATGTGATGCTTTTTGTTTTCCCGCCACCAATTCTCATCGTAACAATCATACACAGGAACCTAAAAGTATGTCAATTTCAAGAGTATTAAAATTATGAAACCACTTTCAATTATGATTATTTGATATATTCTCGTTAAATGATTGTTCGAAAGAACTTACTGTGTCTCACAGTCTAAATAACAGAGATACAGGGTGAATTATCACTCGTCCATAAGTATTAAACTACCCATCGCAGTAATATTTTCTCAAATTTGCTATTGAGCTTACTTGGGACGATGGATTCATTCACCTATCAGGCAGAATGGAAATACAGGTTCAGCTTCAGGAAAAGTCTCATAGTCTTTATAACAGAGATACAGGGTGAATTATCGAATTATAATTCCGCCTGATAGGTTAATGAATCCATCGTCCCAAGTAAGCTACATACCATATTTGAGAAAATGTTACTGGGTAGTTTTATACTTATGGACGAGTGAATAATTATTCAAAACCGATAATTCACCCTGTATATCCGTTATAAAAACTGTGAGAATTAGTAAGTTCTTTCAAGCGATTTTTTGACAAAAATATATCGAATAATCATAATTGACACTGGTTTCATAATTTCAATACTCTTCAAATTGACATACTTTCAGCTTTCAGTTTATGATTGTTACGATGAGAATTGGTGGCGGGAAACCAAGAAGCATCAAATCCAGTTCAATTTTTCCTCCTCTACGATTCCTTTGATGAACTCTGTCAATAATTACATACAGTGTGTTATTTCAATATTTCGAATGAATGTGAATTTTTCCTGAAGACGAACCTGGATTTTCTCGTCGCCCGATAGGTGAATGAATTCAACGTCCCAAGTTCATGCTCCATACCAAATTTTAGAAAAATATACTGGGTAGTTCAATACTTATAGACGAATGAATAATTATTCGAAATCGATAAATCGCCCTGTATCTCCGTTATGAAAACTCTAAGACCTATCAAATATGGTATTTTCAGAACCACCTTGTTGACCCCTATCTTCCATTGAAATATTTCCCTTTACCTGTGAAACACCCTGTATACTTGCAAGATGCTTCAGTACCAATTAAAGTATCCTAGTATTCCTGATTATGATCGATTTATTCAAATTCAAATTATTTTGTGGCCCTGGCAACGGCGTAATGCCAAAAGTTCCCAGAAATACAAGAAGAGACGAAGCAGATGAACTACATTTGTCAATCATTCGTCAACCTAACTTCCTAACGTCAGTATCGTCTGTCACCATCTTCAAATCGTTGTTTCATCTAGTCAAGATGCGAATATTCAAAGATAATCCTCCTATCATCTGACTCTTCAGTTGTGTGTTGTGTTTCCTGCAGTAGGTATTCAGTCTAGCGCAGGCATCTTCTGAGGAGGCGAACTCTTTACATATTCTGATTGAAATGACAATCAGTATCAGATGATTACGTCAATCGTTTTTCTGCGACAATAATCGTATGTTGTGATCGCATGATAAATTAATGAAACCATCAATTTTTTTACACTTTTATTGAAATATGTCCTTGAAATGGAAAGTGTTGCCGATATCTTTGATACCTGAACTGTTGAGCAGAACGATAACGTAATAGGACATTATAAAAAACATTAGCTGACCTATTCTGTCACCAATGGTCAACGTCCTCAGTCGCTTAGCGAAAAAATAGTACGAGAAAAAGTGAATGAAATTGGAAATAACAATATGCTCGCAGATGATCAGCTCATGAAAGCTGCTGTAATGTGGATCCCTCGAAGCATCATTGTCTCCAGAGCAATTTTTATCCTCAATGTGTTGTGGGCGAACAGTCTGTGAAACAGACAAATGCATGAGATCATCGCAAGTTGACTCACGCGACGAATCAGTGTAATTAGTTGTGACAGATAGGTTGCTGTATTTGATTAAATCATTTTGCTTCAACCACGATTTATATTCTTCATCGCTAATTCTGAAATCCACATTGCTGTTGAACCGTACCCCAAACGTACTCGCTGATTTCGATAATGGCCGCTTCTGGTCATTACATCCATTCAAGTAACTATTACTGTACAGGTTCCTGAGACTCAGATACCTTTCAGTTATCACGGGAAAATTCAGCCCTTGGAAATCATCGCAGGAAACATCCTTGTCCAAGTTCCTGCTATCGTTTTTGTACAAGATTTTGTTCAACTGTCCGCTCCTGCTGAACTTCGTATTCAGAAACCGCACTTGCTCAGAAGACGATCTGCTACGAATCAAGGAATCTTCATAAAAGTCACAGAAAAATCTCGAACCAATCTGGATAGGCTCAGGTGGCAATTCCAAATTCAAATTGGCCACACTATCTAGGAAGTATTTGTGGTATCGGTAAGGTCTGAGGATTCTCACGTTACTAGGTTTCGCTTGGAATTTGACGTCATTGGGAAACACATACATGTCCGATGGCTTGATGCAAACTTGTTCGGATTTATCGGTGAAACGATTACATTGCCTTAGCAAGCTGGAAACAGTGTGGATTATATTGAGAGCTTGAGCGTTGATTTCGTCTGAGCTCTTCAGTTTGTCATGGTCTTCTTTGTTGAAGTACTTTACCAATAGTTGCTGCGCTAGTAGATTCTGCTGGAACATTTCTTGCTGGACGTTTTGATTCAGCAAAAAGGAGGGTGAATATTGTGGTACGGTTTCCAATTCCGATGCGATTGGACTGTCTACTTTTTTTGACTCGATATCACTCAAGTTATAGTTTACTACAAGAACTTCTGCTTCTGAAGTTGGAATGGAGTTTACATCGCTTATTTTAACGGTTTTTTCAGAACTTGCATTATTAATTTCTGATGGTTCTTCGTTGATATCTTCTAATCTGAAACCCTTCCGATTATCTGGCATGGTAGTTAATGATTCTTGAATTTCCTCATTCTTCTTGATTTTATCATCAGCATCAACACTTGTCGTGATTCCACTATCATTAGGAGATGGCTTCGCTGTTTTATAATGCAAAATATTGGATACCTGCTTATTTCTACCGATCTTCTTCGAGGTACTGCACATTTTTTTATTAGGCTTGGCCTTGCATGGTTCTTTCGCCATATTTGTAATGACTTGAATTTTATGATATGATATATTGCAAAGCAGATATACTAGAATATTGGCCCCAAATCGAAATGAATATTCCCCTGAAACCCAACAGACATCAGAATTTAGGTTTTGACATTAGACATTTGTCAACAATCTTTATTTTCAATAATGCATTTTCTGTATTAGTTCACTTGGTGTCCTGATAATACAGGGCGATTGATAATGATCTGATATGATATGATTTATTACAAACGTGAAAGAAATTGAAAATTGGTTAATCTAATCCAAAGTTTGGACGGTTCGAGAATGATGAAAATTTTCGACTCAAGTATTCATTCTCTATTTCTGTAATAAGACAAGTACAAGGATATTTTCGATTGCCAATTTTTATAAAAATATGATTTGCACTATTTGGCAATGACACTGAAAATTGGGTAGAATACTATATGGACCTTTCAGAAATTCAGAATCCTGTTTATTACTTATATTGAATATATATTGCAGCTATCACGAAATCCAACAAACAACTGAAGAATCAGATGATCTGAGGATTATCCACTACCTCTAAGCATTACGCTGTTGCCAGGTGGAGACGACTATTCAGCAATTAACATTTTCATGTCAATATTATTCTACCATTGCTTTTTGTACAATTCATTATGACTCGCCTGCATACTTATCATGTTCTGTATACCTTGATCGTAGATAGCAAAAGTTTAAAATGCTTATACATGTATGTATCACTTCAACAGTGTTTCTTTCTAGAATTTTATATGGTCTGAACTTTTACGATATGTTTTTCCCCTATATTGAAGCGATATTTTTACTGTTACTACAAAACAGGCAGATATTATTGCGACAACCAAAATACCTTCTGGAACATTTTACTCAAGATATTATATCTTCATGGAAGTAATATATTTCCTCGTGAATTTCTGTAATAAACTTTAACCAGAGCACGGAGAATGATGTAATTCCTTCATGGATTTATTATGGAGTCGATGTTGGGTTATAGTGAAAACTTTTAATAGGTTTATATCAGGTGATGAGGGTATAATATGTGCAACATTGAGGTTAACTTGTATGGCCTCAGTTGTCCTCATTGAAATGAATCTCCAGATCATTTTCTCACGATATATTTTCGATAATTTTCCTCGTATGATTTTAAACCAATCCAAATGTTCGAACGAGTTGAGTTAAATTGTATGATTTCGAATACAAGTGAATAAACATACAGTGAATCTTTCGATAAAAAAATTAGAATTATTTCCATTTCCATAGTATCCAATTGATATTTTCAAGAAGTACAAATGCCTATGGAATAACAGCAGTCAAACTCGATCAAGTCAGCGGAGTTCAAAGACGTCCAGTTCCTGTAGAATTTACAAAAACCGCTTACCGTGCGATAATACCTAGGTAAGCAATACCGAAAAGTATTGGCCATTCTTATTGCGGAAAATTGCAAACTTAGCATCGATTCCGGATATAAATAGTACTCGAGTCGATAAGGTATTATTATTATTAATACAAGTCTTTAGTAATTATCAATTGAAAATGTTCGCCGTCTCCCCGACTTCAATCCTGTTGGCCAACCCCATGATAGACGTTGTAATGTAAGTACTGTTTTTTTCAAGTGTTGTTTTGCGCTTTGTTTCATTTGGAAAGCCATTATGTCTTTTTTCTTCCCATTCAAATCAATAAATGTCAAATTTCCTATGAAAACTGTTTTGACCATAGTGGAAGGAGAAAATGGTGTGCCTACGCGCATATTATGTGACGTCATCTGGGATACCAATATAACCAGATCACCAGTATCAGCTGCTAGTCACAGACAGATTACGTTGCCATGGGCATGCGCCTTGAATTCATGTTTATTGAAATTTCTATAAGTTCCTCGATCTGTTTAGAAATAATTCAATTTATATTAACAGGTTCCTATTCCTTCGATTTTACTATTTCATTGATTCTGGAAATTGTGATCTTGAGGTAATTCGCAATCGCAAATAGCAAATACATATACGAATCATCATGCATTGCCAATACCATCTGAATGATCCACTACTCTGTCGATTCTGGCATATTAAAATTCAGCAGGTAACGACGTTGACGTTGCTTCTGCTGCGACATCGACAACAAGAGTAACAATTTTTGCCGTTTTGTTATTCAAATTTTTGCAGCAATTTATATTTTGTGAGAAATTGAGAGTTTTAATTCATTTTCAATTATTTCTGACTTGATATTCGGAAGATGTTCTGTAAGAATAGCATCTTGTTTGAAATATTTGTGATTTTTTGGAGGTGTGTAATTCAAGAACCGTACTTTCGCACTTGTTTGGGAACATTTTGCATGGAAATGTTTTGAAGAAATACGTGCTGTAATATGAATGTGATGATAATATGATAGGTGAATACTTTGGAATGGGGATATAAGGAATATAAGGTGGGTACCATTATTTGAGTTTATATTCTGTCGGCAGCAAGCTCCCATCGTTTCATTAGGTCTCCATTCTTGGAACAGCAGAAAAATTCAATATCTGTGCCTTTTGTATGTTAGTTGGAATTTCCATAACCAGAAACGAAACAAGTAGGCATTTCGAAATTATTTCATTCAATATTAGTACTTATATTAAATCTGAAATTCGAGACATCAATCACGAAAACGAATAATTTCAATAAAATCAGTTATATCTCAGCTGACGACATGCGCAGAACAAGACGAGTTTGAGCTTGCTGTTGAGCAAACCAATATTTTGGGGATAAATGTGGTTGGGTGGTGAAATGATCAAAACCTATCGTCAAAAAGCCAAGCGAGTAGCTAAGTTACGACTTATAGGAGAGTTAACATCTGAGTTGCGACACGTGGTGGAGGCGCCGTTTGTTCTCAATAATGCCATATAACCCACTAGAACCATCTGAGTTGCGACAATATTGTTACATAAAATGATCGCATCGAATACAACTCGAACTTCAAAATATCAAGGTTATACATCTCAAACTTCCTGCACAATTACAAATCGTCGAATATTTTGAAGTTCTTATAGTCTTACTACTGACTATTTCACTGATCATTTAATCTGACCAATCACAAGCCAGAGACAATTTATGTTATCGCGAAAACACTAGCGTTATTTCAATTCTCATTGGTCTATCAGCGTTGATGTTTTCAACGATGCAACCATGAAAAGCGAAGCAAAATCTGTTAGTTTGGCATGAAATAATCATAGCCGTAGTTGTCAGAATGAATTGCTCAATTATAGTAAATTCTTTTTATGCTTCGTGAACGTGAAACAGTCTAGCAAAAACACCACTCTGTTCTGAATATCTTCTCATAACGGAAGTTTTTTTCGCACTGGTGCGGAAAAAAGACTAGTAAATAGTAGTTTTTGTTGAAATTTAAAAAAATGGCTGCTCCAAGATGGCGGACAAGATTTGGTCCGATTCCATTCAAAATTGGTAAGTGGGGGTTTTTGAGGTCGGAGATCATGATTTTTTTGTTAAAATTCATAAATTCAAGATGGCAGCTTCCAAATATTTTTTTGTTCTTGTATAAATGACGATATCTCCGTTGTAATCAACACAAAACTATTACTGCGACATATCATCTGTAAGAGAAAAAGAAGTTATTTGTAACTGAGTCATAGTGAGCTATGACCTACATTTGAAAAACTAAAGTTGGTGCTGATATCTCAAATTCTAGAAGAGTTGGTATAAATTTCATATTTTTATCGAAATCACCTTGAAAAACTGCCATGAGAATGTGAAATTCCTATTTGAATATTTTCATGAATAAAGAAGTTACGGAGGAGACATGAAAATGATCAAAATCCGTTTTTTGCGTATAAAACAAAAACGAATAGATTTTATCAAAATATTTTTTCACATTATAGTTGGCCTTGACAAACTCCACATTTGGTGTCATTTAACCAACCTCGTATCTCTCACCGTTAAAAAGATACCCATGGTGAGCATGGTAAGTGGGACACACTGTATATATAGACGAGGAGAGAAAATCTCAAACAAATCTGGAATAATGAATGTATCACCTCCTAGATTAACCTACAGACAGTATTTGAAGTAATTCTCCTTTAACTCCCTATAATATCTCCACAAATCAGCAAAAGCCGTGGTTCCTTGTAGCCGGATCCCTCGGGGTCGTCCTTTTTCGATGTTTCCGACTGGAAAGCAAACACACTTTGCTAGTCAGCTTCATCGAAATCCCTCGGCCGATGTTTGACTGGAAACTGGAAAGTTCCACTTTTGTGTGCTCAGTAATAAATGGCGACCGCTCTATACGGATATAATCCTGACAAACTATTAATCGGCTCTGGCCGTTTGCTTTTCCATGAGCTAATAACGCTCCCGGAGTTGATTCAATGTGTGTAATACCTTTATACACAAGAAAAACTTGCCGATTCGTCAGTGGCGTTATTGGGATTTCAATGTGGAGAGAGTTCCACCATGTATAGATAGAACATGGGTCAAACCGCAGTACCTCGTAAATGACATTTTTAAGAAAATTCCACACCAGTGATTCTATACAGTTAAATTGAGTTTTTATGACGAATTACCATAGCAACGTACGTATTTTAGCGGACATCCTTTTCTCGTGGGTACCCACTAGCGTATGAAATTGGAACTTTTTTATGACGTTTTAATGACAGAATGATATTTTGACGTCCTAAAATAGTGATTTTGTGCCACTTTAATTGGGTAGAAATCAACAATCAATAGGCTGAGAATCCATTGATGCCCTAACTGCATCTATTATATAGAATGTCATACTCTCTGAGAATGGTATCATCTAGAACGAGAATAGGACAGAAAAATCATATGTTTTTAGCTAGTTGATTTCATAACCATATCCCGACTAAAATCAAAGGATTCTACAACATATACTCCTCCAGTCCACAGTCGAGCCATGTTCCAACCTTTTACAGACACCCTGTATACAGGGTGATTCACATAAGAACCGACATAGAGCAGGGGCATGTAGGGGGTCCCAAAATATGGCAATTCAACGCAACTTACCTCTATACCAAGTTGCTTCCCTAAGGAGTTATAGGCTTTGAAAGTGAAGTTATAAATTTTGAAAAAAATCAATATCCCCGTTATTCTTGAACTCAAAGCAATCAAATTTGGTACACTTTGTGGAGGTGTTTAGGGCGTTACTTGACAGTAACTAGAGTTTAATTGAAATTTGTAAAGGGGGTATACCGGGTGGCGCACCATTAATATTCAACAGAATTTTGTTAACCCTTGATGGATTTTGAAAATCTTTGCTTTGTTTTGTGGGCAATTCAATTCTAAAACTTTTCTTAGTCCAGTAATTTCTCGAAAAACCTCATCATTTTCATCAAAAACTCGACTAACTGAAAACGCGTGCTCTGGGTGTGTTATTTAAAATCATCGAAAATTCAAAAGTTGGCTTTGAAAATAAACGTCAAACTTGACAATAAAGCAAGTGAGTTGTTCAATTAAGTAATTCATCGATAAACAATTGTTGTTCTGGTTGTTGTTTGAGTTTTTTGTGTTTATTTTGGTTAGTTGGTAATCCCAGTTTTTCACATTTCAGTATCTGTCCTTACTTTACGTATTCTGTTACGTATCTAAATAATAATTTGCTAGCAAATTTCTACTGATCACAATTAATGACCTACTTTCTTGTTGTACGTTTATTTTCATAGCCAACTTTTGAATTTTCGATGATTTTAAATAACACACCTAGAGCGCGTGTTTTCATTTATTCGAGTTTTTGATGAAAATGATGAGGTTTTTCGAAAAATTACTAGAGTAAGAAAAGTTTTAGAATTGAATTGCCCACACAACAAAGCGAAGATTTTCGAAATCCATCGAGGGTTAACAAAATTCTGTTGAATATTATTGGTGCGCCACCCGGTATACCCCCTTTACAAATTTCAATTAAGCTCTAGTTACTGTTGAGTAACGCCCTGAATACATCCACAAAGTGTATGAAATTTGGTTGCTTTAAGTTCAAAAATAACGGAGATATTGATATATTTCAAAATTTATAACTTCACTTTCAAAGCTTATAACTCCTTAGGGAAGCAATTTCGGATAGAGGTAAGTTGCGTTAAATTGCCATATTTTGGGACCCCCTACATGCCCCTGCTCTATGTCGGTTCTTATGTGAATCACCCTGTATTTCCCACAAGGATTCTAAAGTGTATTGTACTAATGTATGTCAATATTTCAGAATAAGAAACTCGCCCAAGTACAGTTTGTTCAAAAATATCTCATCAGAATATATACTATACAATTACATATACTATTTTTTGTTCATTACCAAAATTTATACCAATTTGTATTTTGTGAATATTTTGAATAAACATTATTATTATTATTATAAATTGAAACCTACAGACAATGCGAAAATAATTACTTACATTGAACGTTGAGCAGCACGGAAACGTTGAGAGGCCGATCCAGTGCGATATGCCTAACAATACAAGTCAAGGTGGCGTTGTGATGGCCTCTGAGCACCCTGCCCAGCCTGGCGTCCGTCCTGGCACCCACCTGGCCAAAAAAAAATCGCATTCAATAATGAGGCATGAAGAAAATAATCCCAACAGTTTAGTAAATTAGGATATTCACCAGTCAGACTAAGACCGACATCGGAAAATTTCTTTGAAAGAACCATAAAGAATAATGAATTCGTGCTGGTTATTTTTTTTATGTTCTGTTTTCCACGAAAAGGGATATCCTGTAATGTTCAGAGAACATCGTGAGAACCAAATAAGGCAGGAATTGGTGTTCTTCCTAAATTTCTGGAGGTTATATGCCTCGGGGAACACCCCCCTTGGCAATTTGATCCAGAGCCTCGCTGTTCGTCGGATGAACTTATGTCATTGTTTGTGACCGTTATCAATACCAGAAAAACTTCAAGAAGACGAAATCAATGCTTGTGGAACAAGGAACAAAAATATATTTCTTCACATATATTCTGTGGACTTCAGTTATCTCATGAGGAATTATTCACAGCTTTGAATCAACAACATTATTATATTATTAACTGAGCAATCAATATTTTGATACAAAAAATAGTCACATTGGAGAGAATAAGCTGAATATTTCATTATGAAAAACTCATAAATTCGTATCGAAAATATCAATGTGGTTATTGAAAATTGACGGAATTTTGACTAGAATAGATCGAACATTTTGAATTTTTTTTATCGCTTGGAGCGCACGAAAGGGAATCCCTATAATGTTCAAAGAACATCGTGCGTTCCTAGGGAGGATAGGGACAGGAGGTAGGTATTGAAAGACAACAATTCTCAATAATAGTAATCCATTGTTGCAAATCAAGAAAATGATTGTTTTCACTCGATGGATAGATTTCATATGAATTAATTCCATTCTCACTTCAAATTAACAAACGTCTCCACCCATATAGCACTCAACGTCCTTAGGAAGTCCAGTTTAGGCTCGATTTACGTCTGAACGTCCGGGACCTTTTCAAGACGTACTAAAAACGTCCGTTTCTGGCCGCACTGGATACGTCCAACTCTGGACTTCATCGACTTCCAAGGGTCGAGATTGAATAAAACTGAATATATAATGATAATTGAAATCATTGCACATAATTTATTCTACCCTCGATCTCTGATATCTATTCATTTAGGAACCTTGCAAACATGAACATGATACATTTCTCACAATTCTTCTTTACTGGCCGTAATTCTATGCAAGTATCGATGTGAATATAAGAATCAATCAACATTCGCACATGATGTCTCGTTGTATACTGACATACAATCAAGTCGTGGTAAGGGTCGTGGGATCGATCCCCGGTAGGAGCAATTTTTATATTTTTTTTTAGTCAGAATAATATATTTCAACGATCTGAGTGAAAAATGTGGATCTACGTTGATTCAAGTATTAATGGTCCCGTTCAGACCTAAACAAGACCTTTATCGTACGTCCTGGGGACCTCTGGTTGTGTAACATCGTATGTCCCCAAAACGTCCTGAAAACGTACGCCGTACCTAAAATGGACGTTCTGGGGACGTTTCCAATGTCCGAGGTGTACGGCTTGAGGACGTTTTCTGGACGGTACTGTGCAATCTGGGCAACCATGCATATCTGAATTTCCCTACAAGAGACTCGTGGAATAAATCATTGTTTCGGAGCAAGAATATCATCTCTTTCGTTATATACAAGCAAATTATTTTCTTGGACCAATGTAGTCATACAAGAGAGATTATTTTTTTGTGTGTGGGTGTCATTTAGTGTGAGGTTGAGATCCTACCTGCTGCTCGCGCACCGTCTCGGTGAGGTTGAGCCACTCGAGGGGTACCTCAGGGATCTCGAGCAGGGCCGACGAGCCGAGAGACAGCTGCCAGCCTATTTGTGGCCTCGGATTGCCCTCGTCCACCACGCAGGCCACCGTCAGGTCCGAGTTCTCCTTGACGGGGATGAAGGGGTTGCCAGGATCGAGAATGCGGTTGTCGATCATGAGGTACGCCTTCTTCGGTGCGTCTGGAATGACAAGAGGATAGAATACTCTGAAATCGGTTAGTTTTTCTGCTGAATAATCCTGATATGAGAACAACACCAGTGTGAGTGAGTGTGAGTTTGTGAGCGAGGCATCACCCACGAGACGAATTGCCCTTTTTTGGATAGAATCCAACAGTTTCAGGGTATGTTTGGGTGCTGCACTCCAAATATGGGAACAGTATTCCAGGTATGGTAGGTACTATACGATTTTTGTCAACGGGTTGGAAGAATGTAGTATTTGTAGAACTTTCTTAAACTTACTGAAGAGCCAGAAAAAACTGGCTCTAATAAGGTTGAACATGATATCGTAGAAAAATTGATTTTATACAAACATCAGTTTGCCGTCAGTACTAAAAGGAACTGAAATTGTAAAAATTGACACTAATGAATGGAAAATGACTTTGACGTTGGACACGAAACAGAAAATTAATGAGTGACATTTGCTGAACTGAAACAATAGATAGATGAGGTAAATAACATCACACCACTTTTCTTTCTTGTTGTGGCCGACCGACTTTGTGTTGCTTCTTTTTCTTTTTCTCTCGAAATTGTATTACATTGAAGTGCGACTAGTTTCGGCTCAAACAGTCATCTTCAGACATCTTATACAGTACCTGTGAAAAGGTTGAATATACTGTATTATGTGCTGGTGTGAGCTGGTGTTTTTTTTCACTGTGTATATCAGAATTATTAAAAGTCATGGTAATGACGTAATGACGTAATGATAGAGATAATACAGCAGTGGTAGCAATGGTTTCTCTTCAACAATAGGTAGATTCAAAGTGATGGAAATGAAAAAGTGTTCTGTCATAGATCCACACAAATGACACACATAATCAATCATTCATACGAACATAGGCTTCTACTGGAGATCAATTCTCCAGGAAAAATTGTTGCACTATAGAGAGCTGATAACAGCCAACTAGAGTAACTTCTATAATACTCTATAGGTATACTTCTATATAATCATGATCACGATTTTCTCTGTGCAGCAAACTATGCAGAGGATATTACTCATAGAGAAATTGCGATTTTTTGCAATACACCGTCGAGATAAAACTCCAGAACGATCACTTACGTAGGAACTTTATTGCAGCCCTAACTCTTCTATGAGAACTTCTGAATACCCTTTATGAATCCTAACGATATGAAAATGAGGCAATATACTTGTCACTTGAGAGTATCGGTTACTTTATCATTTAAATGGGACCCAAACCGACACTTCCTTGGTCATATCGAACATTATGTCGGAGAAGGCGACTTTCAAATGGCAATATTGCCCAGTTGGATCATATAAAATAATCCAATTCGTAGGATTTCTCAATATTATCGACTCATCAAACAATTCATATGGATAGAACCGGCGATGTTCGTTATTTCTGAAGAAATTTTTTCATCGCTTAGAGCGCACGAAAGGAAATTCCTATAATGTTGGAAGAACATCATGCGAACCTATGGAGAATAGGGAGAGGAGGTAAGTATTCGTTTTTTTCCACCACTAGCTATGAAACCTACCATTATTTACTCGTTTTCGAGGCGTCAAGTCTGTTTTTACTACCACGGTATAGTTTTCGTCATTTTATGAACCACTAGTAAAGACATAGCCACCTCTATTATAATTAACCCGAAATCACTGTTCTGATGTGAAATTCGCAGGAATGGCACTTTAATCTAGTAGGTATTACCAATAACGACTATTGTCTCTCGAGTCTCGACGCGTCTTCAGAAGGAACAACAGCGGCAATGACGAATGGCGGCTAACGACTGAGGAAACGAATGAACGCAGGCGTTTAGTTGTCCCCCACGCTGTATACGTCACTGCAAGTCTTTTAGACAAGCAGAGATTTTCTTGAACCAATATTAAATGGAATTTATGTCACTTGTAGTCACGGTTTTCTTGAATGATTGAACATACCGTTTTTGTTGAGCATATTCATATCAAGAAATTTCAAGAAACGAAGTAAACAAGCCGATTGATTCGAGACAAGTGTATATTGATTCAAATGAAAAATTCTTGTACGAAGCAATTCGATTTCAAGAAAATGGAATTGATTCATTGAAGATACTGTGTACGTGGATATAAATAGAGTGACTCTCCCAATCAGAAATTTAGAATTATTTCCATTCCCATAGTAACCAATTCATATTGGTGCATACAAACAATGCGTGTCGTACAATTTTGACGTTCAGAACTAGAATACAATTCGAACTTCGAAATCGTCAAGGTTATATATCTCAAACTTCCTGCACAATTACAAATCTTGTCAGATTTACATATTATTAGGTGATCCTCTTACTTCGCGGTCGGACTATTTCAACTGTTAAAATGACACTCTTTGTAATCATGTAACAAGTTATCGATGTTTAACCCGGCAATTTTGAAGTACATATAGTATTACTACTGATTATACAGGGTGGAAACTTCAACTGGAATAAATTCGCTACCAGGAATAAAAATGATTTTTCTGAAAATTTGCGAGACAAGTCAACGATTGAATGTATTTACGTATATTTTGCGAGCAATATGAAGATTATAATTCTTTCATCATTGGAAAGTTTGTTGAAAGCGGAATCCAGCGTACTAATTCAATTATTCCAGTTTGCAGTACGTTTGGGGGTCGCATACATTCAAAATATTATTTCAAAGTTTAATATAATTTTGCGATATTTTGATCAAAATTTAGATTTTCAGTGACAGTGATGTAAGGTATTTTCACCAGTTTGCAAAAACACTTCGTTTCGGACTGTGAATATAGAAAAAAAACTAAATTTCTTAAAAAACCGTGAGCTAGAATCTAATATTTTCCCGTGTATAATACACTATTTTTTTTACTGTCACAGAAGAAAGGACGAATCAATATTGAGAAGATATTCATCATTCTTTTGAAGTAATCAAATATCTGATGTCACATCTGTCAGTCTAATTCTGTGATTTGAATTCAAAAACTTGCGAATTTAGTGGTTGTTTAGTAATATACGTAACCGCGAAATCGAATGAAAGATAAAAGGACTTTCAGTTCTTTCTCGGAGACGGTATTATTGACTCATTTTTCGGAACTATAGCACAACGAAAGCCATCAACAGTGTATATATATGTGATAAGTGATTTATGTAAAGTGACATTTTATAACCTGCCAACAGAGATGAAATGCCAAACTTTTTTTCCGTCACAAAAAAAACACTTTAATTCAATAGCAAATACCAGTTGTGGCAAAAAATTGTCATCAATTGCTTAACACACATTTTGAGCAATTGTTACGTTGAAATCAAATTGAATTTTAAGATTACATTCAAATTTTATACAACTCTCAAACAAAAAAACTAACATTTTACCAGTTTCCACCAGCTTTCCAATGAGTGGTCACAAGCGGTAGGGTTGCATTTGAAAAAAAAATGTTCAGGATGGTTTCAGCTACCCCTGAAGATATTTATCCTCGGTATCACTTGCAAAACGTTGGCACATACATAAAAATGGTATGTCGGAAAATTTTAGAAAAAATATCCACCTTTCCGCTAACGAATTTATTTCAGTCTCCAAACTTATAGACTAGAATTTTCATAGATAACATTTTGTTTCAACAAACAAACATTCATCAAGAATCGAGGTTTTGTGGAAGCAGACTCCAGACGTTCCGTATTCTGACCGTCGAATTCACATTTTATGGTTAGCAGCCAAAGCTGCCGACTGGGCAAAAAATCAAACATTTACGATTTCCGTTGCAAATGCGATCGTGAATTCGAGAGAGCGGAAAGAGCATAAGACCTGTTTACATATATTCAAATGCCGGTGAAATGGGGCTTGAACTATAATGCCTTATGTACCGATGCCAATTGTTTCCTTCCGTCTGATCTCTATTTCTCTACGTCGCTCCAGAATTCACTGGATCTGGTAGAGAATTGCATTTTTATGTTTATTCATATTTCAATTGATTCAGTTTCCGAGACTCTTGTGTACTTGCCAACAAATCGTTGTATCTCAAATGACCAAAAGATAAATAAATAAAACAACCAACTGCACGACATGATCTTTAGATAAGATATAGCTACCACAATTTGATATTGGAAAAAATTCAGTGGTAACATCACAAGTGTAATGAAACTAAATGAATTATATTCCATAACTTCACCAATCAAAGATGTAATCGAAACTGATATTCAAAACCATAAAACTAAATTATAACCAAAATTGCATTCAGACAAAGGATTTGTTAATAAAATGCCAATAAATTACAAATAAAGTTCATGAATACGTTTCAATGAATGTGTCAGTTTCAATAAATGTGTCATAAATTGACAGAAAGACTATAACGAATGATCAAATTGAAAAACTTCACCAGATATAACATTTCGTTTTCGAAAATATGATAGTAGATGACCTATGGGGCTACAAGGACAAAATCAGATGTATTTTCTAATGAAGGTTGGATGAAAGTGAAAATCTCTTGGGCAGGTGGACAATCTTAGTCTCTGATGATGGAAAGCGTGGTATGGGTGGGCAAGGCATTTTATCGATCTTGGAGGTATACCAGGTGTCCTAGATATTTTCATGGAGCCATTTTGTCAAAGTCAACATCTTTCAAACCACCCCTGGAAAACCACACCCAATTTGATTTTTTCAAAATACACCCTTAACATTTTTTATCGATTAGTGAAATGCAATGAATTCTGACTTCAACGATGTATCACACTTGATATTTCAACATACCTGACACTTCCAAAATTACAAATGCTTTTGGGATACTACTGATGACTATTTCACATAATCTGACCAATCACAAGTCAGAGACAACATGTGCTCATTGCGAAATCATTAGCTGTCTTTCCATTCTGATTGGTCTATCAGCATTGATGTTTTCAACGATGTAAGCATGGATAGCGAAGCAAAATCTGGATGTAACCATGGATAGCGGAGCAAAGTCGGTCAGTTTGGCATAAAATGATTATGATAATGATAATAATATCGCTTTCATTGGTACAGGTAATAAGTTGGTTTTGTTCTGTGATTGGTCAGATTTCGTTGAAATTTCAAGACGAGTGAAATAGACTGAGAAATGTCTCCACATTGTCACCCGACTGAAGTAAAGACAGAGCACACTTCCAAATCCAGTAATTTGATCTAATCATTTAACGCCGGCATCTGACAAAGGACGGGGATGAAGATGCGAGATTCCTCAGATTAATCTCTGGTAGGGTTGCAGTGTCTCAGAAGTAATTCACACCCCCATTTAGATCCTTTGAGATATCAGGGATTATAAATCAAGACAGCCAAAATATATAGTGTGAATGATTAACGATGTGTCCGGACAGAAGCAAAGGGAGAGAAAATACAGAGAAGACGAAACGAATAGGGACATGACAGCAAGAAAATCTCAATTCTCTGATGGGTATCTTTCATCTGCTTCGAAATTTCTGAGAAAAGTCGAATCCATGATATTTTTATTTGCTATGTTTCAATTCTCGGGAGTCATCCTGTAATGAAGATATGAAGATAATAGAATGTGAATAATATATCTTCCAGTAAGATGAGGAACGAGCGATTCCTCCCGAAGAATCGGAAAGTTACCTCTACTTCCTCTACTCATATTTCCAAACTCTCAAACCTGCGTTGGAGGAGTTTCATATTCCTCAAACGTTATCTTTCCTAAGATGAATATACTCGAAAGAATGAGGCTGGAGAAAAATTCAATTGTGGAATTGATCAATCCTTATACTTATATTAGATGTACAGGGTGGAGACTTCAACTAGAATGAATTCGCTAGCAAGGAGATGAATGATTTTTTTGACACTTCAAATCATGTTTTTACCAACCCAACGAACAATGAACTACCGGGAAGTTATTGGCCCAATGCTTTCTTTGCTGGGGAAATGACACTTCATTGGCACTTACGCCAGAGAAGCAGATAAGTATTGGGCCCTTATCGTTTTATTGACTTTGGTGTTGCCGGGGAAGACAACAACTTCGTTTACTTAATTTTTCAAAACGGCAATGCTGTGCATTCAACCATGGCTATATGTTCCAGATAAGCGTTATTTTTTTTTCTCTAATACCTATCGCATCTTATTTTGTTCTTTGTGTTGTGGCTTTATATTATTTTGATATTATCGTTTCACGTTATACCTATTCTGCAATGAAGTGATTTTGTTAAGTCGATTATGTAATCACTGTATTCAATATCGAGTTGTAATTTAGTACTAAATTTGGTAATGATTCAACACACTGTATGAAATTATTTCTCAAGTTCGTCTCTTCTTCTCAGGACTCTCTTCAATCTTTGGATCATTCAGTACAGAATTCATAATCATAATGAGGGGAAAATTCATCAGATGATCGTAATTATGTGATGGTGAGTATTATTCATGAATTCAATCAATTCAATATTTTGATTCTACACATTTCTTGCAGGAAGAAGATAAACTGTGGTAGCAATTGAATAACGTCCATTGAGTGTCATAAAGGATAAATGGAAGAGTACATTCAAATATTGGAGACGAGAAATTACAAATGAAGAGAATTATACTGAAGATATTTTGTAAAGTTGACCACCATGTAATGAATAAACTTGATGTTTATCCGAAATCTCTATCAATTCAGTGGTACAAAGACCTGAGAAATAGTCAATATACCTAATATCTACTATGCACTTTGTTGGTGAACCAAATATTATGGCGATCTATACAAAATATAAGTGAAGGGACAAAAATTATGGTTAACATACCATTCATTTTGTTGTGAGATTAAAATCTGGTTGATTACCGATTCTCTTGATCAAAACAACAATTACATTCGTATGGTGACTAAACATATTCAACTATTGTTCGCTGGTTGATTCAATTATTAAACGAGATAGACTCATTTTCATATGCTCTTTTTGGTTGATTTAACCCATCATTGTTTTTTAGTGTTGCAATTTCTAGATAACACAGTTTCTTGCAAAATTATCAGTAATTTTCATGCACTTTTTTATTTATTTATTTATTTAACAATTTGGCGACCCAACAAACAATTTAATGCCAATAACAGGGTCGCTCGAAGGAAAATAATGGCACATACAATAAATCAGTCGTACTATAAAAGTAATAGCATGAGAGCAAAATACAACTAAAACAAAAAGAAAAAAAAAACCTGATTTGCTAAAAAAGAAAATGCCTTAATAGTAGTATATTTTCATGTTATGCTATAGATAAGTATTTTAATTTTAAAGAATTTACATTCTATAGTTTGGAAATATTTAATTCACTGTCACTGCTGCTGACCCAGTATAGAGTATGATATAACTTTCAAGCTACGCAAGGTGATACTGAAAATGTCAATCTGACTGAAAAAAGTGTTATAATTTCTCTGTAGTTTGCTGATGGGTGAGTTATTTCCATAGTTCGTAGTGAAATAGGGTGCATAAAACAAGTAACAGGATCGAGAAGAAACGGATTTGACTCGTATATCTATTTTTCCCAATATTTCGGTACTATCAATTTTATTGTTGAATAGCTTGTACAGAAATATCATACCTGCAACCAGTCTCCTAGAGGTTAGTTTGCACATTTTGTAGTGATTTAGTCTACGTTCGTACGGCAAAAATTGAAGATCTCTGTTATATCTGTAGTTAAGAACATTTAAAAATTTTTTTTGGACTCTTTCGATTCTATCTATATATTTGTAGTAACAAGGATCCCATATTAAAGATCCATATTCTAGGTGGCTCCTCACAAATGAATTGTACAGTATTATTAATGAATGCGGATTTTGAAATTGTTTCGTTACTCGAGATATGAAACCAAGATTCTTTAGTGATTTCCGAACTATGGAATCAATATGCTGTTCAAATGTTAACTTTTCATCCAATACTATTCCGAGATCTTTAATTTTTCCGACTCTTGATAAATTATTATTATTAATATTATATGTGTGATGTATGGTGTCTTTCAGCCTGGAGAAAGTAATAGTGTAACATTTGTCGATATTGAGAAATAATCTATTGGATTGACAGTATATACCAAGCCTGTTTAAGTCATCCTGAACCTCCAGGCAGTCGTTCGGACACGTGATGGAGGAGAAGATTTTCAGATCATCAGCATACAAACTGTAGTGCGATCTATGAAAGCAGGAACCAATGTCATTTATAAAGAGGCCAAATAATATCGGGCCCAAGTGAGAGCCTTGAGGAATGCCGGATGTAATTTTTGAGAAATTTGATTCAGTCCCGTTTATTACCACAGATTGTGTTCTGCCTTCTAAGTAGGAACTTGTGCAATTATAGCTGAAAATTCACGTGTTAGGTACCTTTACCTAAATTATAACTCTCATTTCCCTCAAATCTTTCTGAAGCAAAATATGCTATTTCCAAATTAAATGAATATTCCAAACCGCAATGTACAAAAACGAAGAGAATGCATACCAGATACAGGTCGAGTCAAACTCGGAGATGAAAAATGAATATCATTTGGAGACGTCTGGGTATACCTGCCCATAACTGCGAAGTTTACTTACCATCCATATTCCTAAATATTCCAAAACAATGACTCCACTGATACAAACACAAATGGAATGGCTTCCTACGAACAGAAACCGTTCTCTTATCTAAAATTAACCAGGGAGAAGTTATGCCCAGGAGAAAAATAAATACGAATGGTTTATTCCCTTGCTGGTGGAAATAAGCTCACTCCGGAAGGATCAACAGGAATTTGATTAAGTCGGACTTCCTCGATGGGGGGATAATTTCGTATTCTTAGTTTGTCTTCCAGGAAATTGTATATTTATTGCCTCCAGGGAAGGAGTAACTCACAGAAAATATCTCCAAGAAATTGGATTGTGAAACTATTATAGAAAGCATGATATGGAAGGTGTATTCATCGAGAGAATAGAGAAAATAGGCTGAGTGGAAATGGCAAAATCAGTTCGACTAATAAGTTATTGTTGCCTATGAATTTGGCATTGGTAGCTGAACATTTGTGAATGTATTTCTCTCGATATTAATATGATCTATGAAGTATGAAGACTACATTTTGTCAAATGCCCTTAGCAAAGAAGCTATCATTATTTCTAGTAAATTTTCTCAGTGAAAAAGTTCAACATAAATGAATCAGACTATACTGTGCTGTCATCTACTTCTTCAATAATTCGTTGGTAGCTGATGATAGTTCATAGAACGCGCTGAATATTTAGAAATCAAAATGAGGCATTGAATTCCTCCGGAAGTATCAATATGTTATTCACTTTTCCTGTTGAATTTTGGGTCCTCTATTATGTAACAAAGTTTCCTAAATCAGCATCCTATATCTACTTTCATATTGATTATATTCAAGGGGTGATTCCTCGTGATATTTTAGGAAACGAAGTTCATATGAACATGTGTCCTAACTGGCTTCGTTTTGGAGATACAGGGTATTAATATTTCCTTATATCTTTCGAAAAAGAACGTTTATACAAGAATACTGATTTTCGTGAGTCTATATGTTGGGAAAATATCTGCAGAATACATACAGAATTCCTCAAATCCAATCAACCATCAAATTCTTGTCATTAGCAGTGATTCGATCGAATCAATTTATTATTGAAATAAGCCATGATTAGCTGTCTGCCGTATTTTCGATTCACGTCATACCAATGATGAAATATTCTATTAATTGTAATCACCGCTTATATGAGACAAAATTTGTCCATATTGAATTTCATATATTCATACTCATTAGCCGATGACCCTATTCTGATGACAAAACATGTGAAAATAAATCCGAAAGATTATTCGTCAAAATCCTGCATTCAATTATACAGGGTAATTCGTTTTTTGAGAAGAAATGCAATGAATGAAATTGCATCCTTCATCTAACCAGGAAACAAAGTAACATAGTAATATGTTCATCATCCAAATAAAAATATGAATATTATTTCGATATACGTGTAGTAAGGACAAATCAGATGATTTGCCCCAAAATGTCACTGCCTAAAAAAAAATTCGCAAGCTTGTCAGTGATAATTTGTATTGGAAAACGTATGAAGAATAGTCTTATTCAGTTACACTCTGTATAATAATATGTCATTTTGAACTCTTTAATGAATTAATTTTCAAGTGAAATAAATGTAGCAATACGACGAATATCAGAATGTGATATTCCTATAAGCTGATTCTGTAACGCATATAGGTATTCATTTTATGAACCCCTCACAAATTAGGTCTCTATCCATGATGCATTCACAGGGTTTCCAATATGTAATATTTCCATCAGCGCCATTGCTGTATGATCAGAATCAGTATAGATCAAAGGGTTTGGCAACATTCAACATTTCTAATCTACACTTGCGATTGATATCCATACCGTGTCCACTATCTAGAAGGCTAATTAAGAAGCTCTATGATATGATATTGCTGGCAATCTGGAATAATGAAAATGTCGGGAGGAAAATAGTCGATTGTAAATCCGGACTAACTAAAGAGGTACTTCTAATTTGGAACAATGTCATGAGCGGAATCAGAGCAGCGGTAATTTTGTACTTATTATGCGATGGGTTTTTTTCGAGAATTTTTTTCTGCTACTTTTGTCTCAAAAACACGAATTTGATTATGACAATCTGAACAAACCACTAATTATCGAGAAATTTCACGGAACAGTTCAAAATTTCACCTTCTTTTTCCGCCTGTCTTTGGATACGCATTCACTGATGTATATCTACTTGCCCTTATTTTGTCATCAGACACATATTATAGGGAAATCAACATTATATAATTATGAGGTTTTGGTGAGTTTTTCATATCTACTGAACAATCATACCAGCTGACAGCCATTTAATTTTAGACGTCAAATGAATGGAAAATGAATGGAAATCATATTTCTAGTCGATTTTTATATTGAAAATGTATCATATTGAAGTGATAAAAAATTGTCCATCGATGAAAAAAAGAAGGGCAAATAGTTCTAAGACAAGCGGAAAAAGAAGGTGAAATTTAGAACTTTTTCGTGAAATATCTTTATGAATAGCTTTTTTTTCACAATTTAACATCGAATACGTGTTTTTGAGACAAAAATACGTGGGTACCAGAAACAATTTTTCAAAAAAGAAAAACCATCGCATGATTAGTGCAAAATCACCATTTTGATTTTTTTTCTTTTTTTTTCATTGTACCAGTACTCCACCTGATGCAGCTACTGTTTTTGGAAATCGCATCGTTTGTGAAGTTTTCCATTTGCTATGGATTTCCATAAGTAATAGCCGAGTCAATTCAAAACTTCTTATATTATTATTGACATTGAGCAGTAATGTGCTTTGGAATTGTTGCTATGGCGTTTGAGAGGATATATGCCAGTATCCTTTTATTCCGTGAATTGTATACAAATAGGTATTTTTATATGGAATGCAGAAGCTTGAAATGATGTTTAGTCTACCAAAAATCATAGGGAATTTGTGTGTTTGAAATTCCTTCCTGCATCACGGATAATCTGATTGTTTTTCGGTGAGTCAAATATTGTAATTCAATGATTCAATTCCGATTGATTTTAGATAATGACAAATAAGAGATTACGATTATTATATTAATATATATTATTTCTCGATACATTACAGATTTATTTCAACATTCTGTGGCATTAGCCAAGAAGGTGGTTGTTTTCTGTTAGATATTCTTGATATGATATGATTTTTCATTTGAAAAAAAAAGAATACTTGTTGTTTCGAAATTAGAATGTTGTGCTTTTATTTATGGTGTGATGAAATGTGACATATGCTTACATAATTATTCAATTTGTAAAAAAAGCATGCACAGATAATAAAAAAGAATACAAAATTTCGAAATGATTATGATCAATTACATTCCACAACGGTTTGAGACCGTATACCTAGTACGAACCATTTTTGAGCAATATATTGCTCAAAAATGGTTAAATGAATCGTTCATTTTGAAATGAAATATAACAATTCTCAATAATAGTAATCAATCCATAGTTGCAAATTGAGAAAATGATTGTTTTCATTTGGTGGATGGATTCCATATCTCAAAATTATGGTTTTCTTGAAATAGGTAAATGATTTTGTCAATATGAATTATTTCAATTCTCACTTCAACATAACAAACGTCTCCAACCATGCATATCTTGATTTTCCTACAAGAGAGTTGTTGAATAAATCATTGTTTCGGAACAAGAATATCATCTCTTTCGTTATATACAAACAAATTATTTTCTTGGACCAATGCAGTCATGCTCAATGCAAGAGATTCTTTTTTTGTGTGTACAGAAGTAACCTTCTTCAATAAAAATTGTCACTGACAAGCTAGTGAATTTTTCTTCTAGGCTCCCTGATAGGAATAGTTATTTATAATACAAGGGGAAAAAGTAGTAGATTTTAGCTCCAGGTTGTGTTGTCAACAAGACAAAAAACCGTGAGCTAAAATCTGATATTTTTCCCGTGTATAATACACTATTTTTTTCTGTGACAGAAGAGAGGACGAATCAATATTGGAGAAGATATCACATTATTTTGAAATCTGAAAATTATCGACGTGAAATTTTAAGTTTTTAACAGTAGGGGCACCTGCGTTGTAGGCATCTTTATCATTCTTTTGAAGTAATCAAATATCTGATGACACTTTTGTCAGTCTAATTCTGTGATTCGATTTCGAAGAATTGCGAATTCAGTGGTTGTTTAATAATATACGTAAACGCGAAGTCGAATGGAAGATAAAAGGACTTGCAGTTCTTCCTCGGAGACGGTAATATTGACTCATTTTTTGGAACTATAGCACAACAAAAGCCATCAACAGTGTATATATATGTGATATATATCCGGGAAAAAAGTTCTCACTTTTTTTCCACGGGAAAAAAGTGATTTATAAAAAGTGACATTTTATAACCTGCCAACAGAGATGAAATGCCAAACTTTTTTCCCGTCACAGAAAAAATTCTTTAAACGCAGTGACATTTTGAGGCAAATCATCTGATTTGTCCTTATACTACACGTATATTGGAATGATATTCATATTTTTATTCTATAGAGACGAGGAGAGAAAATTCCAAAAAATCTGGAATAATGAAAGTACCTCCTCGATTAACCTATAGACAGTATTTAAAATATCTTGTTCATAGTTTATGGATAAATCGGTAATCTATACTGTGACTATCAATTAATGGAATGATGATAGGATAATTTATAGAATGTTCTCTCACCACATGGATTTCATAGATCAAAAGTCACATTGGATATCGCTTCGAGCGATACAAATTGACATGGATGAAATAATAACAGAGACAAAATATCCGTCGAAAATGCGATCGGAATGATCACACGACTAATCTGGAATGGACCAACTGGTATGGAAATTTCGAAACAGCGTCAGATTCATATTGAAACGTTATATAATAGGGATTAAAACGGCGCGTACGTCGTTATCCGATCAATTAGAAATACAATGCTTTCCATCGATGTCCACAAACGTAAACCAGAAGAAGATAATTGAAATAAAAACGGTTATGACGAACTGTGAATGTAAAATTGTGCGACAATGAATAGTAAAGTAACCCACGAGTCAATAATAATATCTATCATTCATTTGTTCAAAATATCTTGCCACAGTTACCGGTTACGAAATAAACTGTCAAGGAATTGCGCTGTTTAAAGTCATAACACTAGACACTAGTACACAATATGTAGCGATCAACAATCATTTCTCACAGCAAACTGAAACAGACATTGGGGTCCCTCAGGGGTCCATATTGGGGCCAATTCTTTTCCTGTTCTATATTAATGACTTGGATAAACTTTCTATACCTGCATCCTTCACAATGTACGCTGATGATACGTCGTTAATCATATCCGAAAAAATGGACTCTTCCTTGCGTGATCAATGCAATGAGGTGTTGATTTCTCTGAATGAATGGTTCTCAGCAAATTATTTATTTCTGAATACTTCGGAAACGCAAGCACTGAGGTTTCACCATATCCAAAAAGAATGTAATGAGTTGTCATTCCAATCAAACGAATCGGGTCCATCGATCTCAACTAGTTCGGATCAAACAATTAGCAAAAGATATCTTCGTGGCACAAAAACGTATTTTACAATCAATGACAGGGCTTTCACCGATCGATTGATGCAAAGATATATTCAAGAAACTGAAAATATTAACATTACCATGCCTAGTATGAATACATGGTGTTCCAAATAATTGATGAGAAATTCGTGAGGTAATTCTGAGGTATTTTCATGAAAAAAGTTCCAGTAAACACTTATCGAGAAATGCTTTCTATACGAGGTGAAATAGTATATACACCCAGATGACGGTTTTTTTCTCAATATTTCGGAAACCGTTCATTCAAAAATGATGAAATCGGGTGTATCGCATCAACTTTTCATGCTGACTCAGAATTTGAGCTCAGAATTTCGAATATTTCAATCATAGTATGATAAAACTAGCTCAAAATTTACTCAAACCCAAACATCCAAGAAGGAAAGTTGATCTCGGCGCCAAATATCTGTCCAGCGTCGGGTTTGGGTGGGGAGATGGGTAGAAAGATGAAAAATTCCGTTTTTTCGCAGTTTTTGCGTATCTTGTGAATAATATAATCTATATTGGATTCTGAAAAAAAAAGGTTCCCATTAACTTTTTTGTTGAATAAACAGTCTCATGAGGATAAGATTACAATAACTTTTTTTGGATGAAAATGTTTTTTAAATGGCAAATGCTTGAGATTTCGGAAAAACTTTCAGAAATTAAAAAATTCATACATAAATTGAGCTTTTCAGCCATGTTTTTTGAAAGACAAATTTTCATAAAAAAAATTGTAAGAAAAAATATATTAGGGGTTGAATATTTCAACCCCTCCTTAGTATACTTCCAGGATTTGAAACATCTCGAAATGTGTAGTCATTGATAAATAATATTTTCCAAGTTTCGTGTCTTTCGCTTAATATACAGGGAACATAAAGAAGAAAAAACACACCTTCATTCAATCTTCGGAGTGGTGTTCAGGAAGAAGTTCATCAAAAAAATTATACCAAATACCCACCTTTATCTTCATCACAGAATCGCCCCTTGAAATTTTTCGACGTTATTCAGATACACCCTATATAATTCATGTGAGATACTATAAGATTCTCGAAGTACTACTCATTGAGAATTTCTTGCCGTGATTATACATATAAAAAAAATATTATTCAGAGTATTAAATATCCGAATTATTTTCCCCTCCGTATGAGTTTATAGAAAAAATCGCAACTGGGCCCTTTCTGGTACCGTTTGACTGTACACAGACTATTTTTTGACGATTGTTCTTCATTTTTCGGGTTTGTTTGAGTTAGAATTGTATTTTCAGTTTTGAACTCATATCCTTACTGAGGATGGACAACATATGGCAGAGTGGAATAATATTGAAATCATTGGAAAAGAAGATAACAACCAGAAGAGAAAAATCAAGGAATCTGATTGCATTCTTCTGAACTGAGACAATAGCATTGCTTCCTGTTCAGTTGATATAGATAGAACATGGTATTCACCACTGAAATCTGGAAATAAAAATGGTAAATTCAAGATTAATTAATGTAAACATCCTGTAACTCATTTGATTGCCAACGTCACCAATTGTCACTGGTAACTGAGAAGTGTCAAAAAAATACTAATTTGCCATACATTCATTTTTTATGTAAAGAGACAAGGAGAGAAAATCCCAAAAAAAATCTGGAATAATGAATTTACCACCTCCTCTATTAACCTAGAGACAGTATTCAATTGGATTTATGCCAATTATAATTCATAAGGTATCAAGAGTAAAAGTGAGATCAATCGGTTGTTATGAAAACAGCTATTTCTTCAAACGTCGTGTTTTGTAGTCGTCTCCATTTGAAATATTGATGACGGCACTCCGTCTTAAATATGCCTCCCTTCCTCAGAAACACGTATTCCATAAGAAGTGTATAAATAAGATGGCTATTTGTGAAAACATGACTGCGGATTACTCGTTTTGAGGATCAGGCAAGATTTATATTCAAATTTCCACAAGAAGTCGCGTATATACGGAAGCACTCCCTTTCATGCATAATAATGACGTGTATATTTTTCAGCAAACGTACAGACGGCATTCGTTTCGTTTTGCCACCAGTTTTTGCCATACGGGTGTTGGACCACTATACAAAACGAGAAATTTCATCAACAGTAAAAACACAAGATCTTTTTTTCATCATATATAATACCACAAGTGATAATATTTTGCCGGAAATATTCGGTGATTGTTACGACAGCTTGTTGCCTAGTAATTTCGTGAATGACATTGTTATCAAAACTACGAGACGTAGGCGAGCAAGCTGGAGTATGTCAATCGACGAATATTTCCAGGAAAAATAGTATCACGAGTTGTATTCCTATGACTATTTCATGATTCAATGAGACAATATATATAAGAAATGGGAAACATAATTTAAGTATATTCCGACTCGAACTGCGAAGAAGAACATGATGATAGTAATGAAATACAGAATTTACCTTTTTAGAAATTAACTACCTACTTATAGTTATTCACAAAGTGGAATGTACAATTTTGATAAACAGTATTTTTTTCTTTATCTTGGAGATGGTTGCTCTCAAAAGTGTGTATACAATTACTATCCAATTGAAACAAAATAAATTGAATTTATGTCACATGGAATAATTAAAAAAAAAAAAGATATCGTCGCCGAGGGCTCGAACCATCGACCTTCGTATCCTCGCAACCCTACAGTTGCGATATATCAGCTAGTAATTATATCAGTCAGTCACAATAACTTGAGTAATTGAAGAAGATTACTTCAAAAAGGAATTTGAATTCTATTATTGTTGTGTCAGACCGTTAACGAATATGCAAACTTTTTAAATTACACATGAAACGTCCAGCCAGAATAAAATCGCCTTTTCTTCTAATTCGAAGGCACTGACATTTTGTATTTAGTATTTGAAGTAGTTTCTTCTGATAAACAATGAAGGGATCAGCCATTTTGCTTGAATATTTGGGATTTTTTCTCCTCGTTTCCATGAAATGAAAATTTAAGTATTATTTCAATATGCGTGTGGTACCAAAAATCAGATAATTTGCCCCAAAATGTCACTGCATTTACAAAAATTTTCTATCAGAGAGCCTGGAAGAAATATCAGATAGCTTGTCAGTAACACTTTGTTCAGAAAATGTTTGAAGAGAAGAAATATGGATACATTGAGAGAAATATTGAATTTTTACTCGATAGCATAGGTACCTAGGCTTTCTTAGGATTTAAATTTGATGTATTGATTCCTATATCACTCTGTATACCCTAGTCCTTGAGAATCTAGTACCTGTATATTATGAATGTCAACCAAAAATCTGTACAAAGTTTCGGGCCTTTTGACCTTGCCTTCACTCACTTGGTCACAATTCAGTTTGGCGCAGTCGGTAGGGCATCTTCTGGATTCCATGATTTTTTTCTCCTCGTATTCACAATTGCTTGAGTTAATAGTTTCCTTACGGGAAATATCAGAATATCAGGCACTGTTCCTAGAAAGAGGAAATCTAATTCGCTTCTTATTCTTCCATCCAACCTCTAGATAAAATAACTATAATTTTAATAACAATAACAATATAGATATCGTGAATATGGAACGTCCCTCGTACAAGGTGTAAGCAGCGAGAGGAAAAGCCCATTTCCAGGGAATCCGTCCGGTCTCTCAGGAAAACTGCGGTTATATCGTCTACGTGAACGATATTGCCTTTTGACTTCGGCTTCCCTCCAAGTTATTGTCAGCAAGCCAGATTATGTAGAAAGATTTATACGGAGTCGTAAGTCGGCGAAAATTATTGCTCACCTTCAGGAGATGGGAAATTGGGCGAACTTGGATAACGTATGTTATTATCCCGTATGTGCTGCCGCATCCTGATTTCTCATTCTTCTTTATTTCTTGATGACATAAAGAATTTGTACTGCATTGAATGTTACCAATGAGGAATGTGGAACCCTCATAATTTTTCATCTCCCAATTTGAAAATCCTCACATTTGAGATTAATGGAAAATCAATGGAGAGGAAAGATTTGTTTGTCTATTTGTTCGATTGTATTGAATAGGCTATGGAACTATTCTGGACTGATTTGAAAAATTCTTTCACCATTAGGAGCCGAAATCCCTGATGAACATAGGATACTTTTTACCGCGAGAAAATGCTTCATCCCTACGGGAAAACGGGTAATAGGACAACGGGTAGTACGAATTATTCTCCCGTACTTATCTTTTTTGAGAAGAACTTCCGAGTGGAACTGAGCAACAAGCGCGAATGGAGCATAGAATCCATCGTAGCGCTGGGAAGGAACACCATAACATGGTATACGGACGGGTCTGAAACACCCGAGGAAACTGAAGGATGAGTCTTTGGGCCTCGCATTTCGAATCCATGGGACAATTCCCCAGCATTTTTCAAGCGGAAATGCATGCCATAGAAGGATGCATCCAGTTCAACCTAGACGAGAAATACCGGAAGAAGGGTATCGCGATTTTATCCGATAGCCAAGCAGCCATCAATGAGCTCGTCTAACATCAACTGGTATGGGAATGCCTGAACAAATTGAATGAGCTAGGCAGTAACAATGAGGTTATCCTCCTCTGGGTGCCAGGGCATATCGGAGTGGAGGGGAATGAACAAGCAGACACTCTGGCACGACAAGGGGATTCAACTCCACTGATCGGACCAGAGCCATTCTGCGGCATTGGAAATTCCTATTTCCAAGGAGAACTCGAAAAGGTGGAAGGAGCCTTGAGAGCCAGATAATGGAGAAGACTTCCAGGACTGCGGCAGGCTAAAGATCTCCTCGGAAAGTTCAACCGAGAAAGACTTAAGACACCGATGAACCTCAGCAAAGGAAGTCTAAAGTAATAGCGGGATTTCTGACGGGGCATTGCAGACTAAAAGAACACCTAAGGGAGCCAGAGAAACTAGAAATCCTTGATATAGCAGAAGCAGATGGTGCACAATAGATCTAATTAGGTCGCAGCACATCTGTCACCATCCAACCTACCAATACCAATATCTTTTTAACATAACTTCTAAACGGCTGAACCGATTGGGTTGAAATTCTATATGAGTATTTCGATGATTTCTTGGATGATTTGAAAATACAATTGGGAGCGGTAGGTGGCGCTGCTGTCGGTACGTCGACTACTAAACGGCTTGACCGATTAGGTTGAAATGCTTAGTAGTTAAAACTAAGAGAGCACGACTACCAGCATAGGGAAATACATGCTTTAATCTTAACTGGAACGCGGCCTGTGTTCTAGCGGGGAAGCGGGGTAGCGGGAGCGCGATGGTGTGACATCATCAGTGACAGGGTGTTTGAGCTGAATAAAAATTGAAAATTATATATACAGGGTGTCCCACGGTTAGACCACCCCACTTTAGGGGTAAATATTGAAGGATTGGGGAGTGTGGGTACTCTGAGAGAAGGATTTTTCGCGAACATTCCAAAAATGGCAACTTGCCTATATGCAAAGTCTCAAGGTTTACAAGATATCGCTCTAAATGCGTTGGAAATATCATATGAAATAGTCTCTTTGGATATGACATAGTAGAGCTAGTTTCGATTTTTTTCCCAGCGTCAAAAGAAAATATGAATAAGTATTGAAGTTGAATTGAAACAAATAACAGGAAATTACTGATAAGAAGATATTATAATAGAAAAACAAGTTTATCATTTGAAAGAAAAAACAAATTTTACAAGAAATGGGAAAAAAACAATCTCTTATCAGAAGACAACATATTATGTGAGAAACATTATGTTTTCATTCTACCACCTTGATATATAACAGCGGAGCGCTCTGACAAAATTCAGTCAACGTTCGACATCCACATAAATCAACACCTAGCCACATCTAATAGCAATCTTGTGTAGTGCCAACTGCTGATACCTAATAAAAGTAAGTTTTTTTTTCTTTATATTCACCTGGTAATGCAATTTCTTTAAGTAATTTTTTTGTTTTTATTTCTAAGAGCGAATACTATTGCATGATATGTTTTCTTTAATAATTATTTCATTGTTGGTGTACATATCATAATTCATTTCGATGTTTTTCATATTGAAAAGTGAATGGCATTGTGTGTTTTCATCGATTCATTTCTTCGTGTACACATCATAATTCACTCATTCTATTTCAAACATTTGAAATGAAGAGATTTTCACTGATGTTGTTTGATTTCTGATTTTTAGGTATCACATTACAGTTAGACAGCCACATAAAATCAACACCTAACCACATCTGATAGCAATCTTGTGTAGTGCCAAAACTGCCGATATCTAAGAAAGTAAGTTTTTTTTTTTTTCTTAATATTCACTAAAGCTTGATCCTGATGTTTGATGCAATTTCCGTAATTCACTTTTTTTTTTTTTTTTTTTTTTGTTTTTATTTCTAAAAGCGAATACTATTGCTTGATATCTTCATTTTTTGTGTGTACATTTCATAATTCATTTCAATGTTTTTTCATATTGAAAAGTGAATGCCATTGCGCGTTTTCATCGATTCATTTTTTCGTGTACACATCATAATTCAACCATTTAAAATGAAAAGACCAGTTCCACAATATTTTCTTTTTAGATGGATTTGAATGCAATCAATAATGTTGGGCTGTCATGCAACAGGAAAGTGTTGAGGAAACTGAGCCAACTGCCCCTAGATGTGCCACACCCCATTGTCGGAGTGCAAATTAAACTGGGAAAATACGGAGAAGCACCACTCGTTGAGTTGGACGATTGTAAGGTGTTTCTACCAGGCAGAGCGACCCAAGCCATCAAACCTGCGGTGGAGCAGTTTATCCAAAACAAGTACGCCCTCATCTACAAGGGACGAAAAAACTGCGGCCAACTCCATCCCATCGAGCAGTTTGAAATTGTGGAAACAGCACCTCAATCACCAACATCATAAGCTATTGAGAATCAGAGTGTGAGTCATTTTACTTTGTCACTTTTCACAAGATACATTTGTAAAGATGAATATCGCTAAACAATCAGATAACTTAGTGATAGCCATTAGGAAACTAAAGAAAATTTTGTTTGATAATTTCACTGATAGGGATGAAAAAATTTGGTTAAATCGCTTAAAGAGGTACATAAGATTATGTAACAATGAAATTAATAAGAATAAGATGTCCATAGGCTTGATGAGAAAGTTTCAAACGAATGTTGGTCATTTTAAGCATTTTCGCAATTTAATTCGAAATAGACATCGAGACAGTAGAGGGCTTGAGTTGAAAAATAGGGTTCAATGGAGAGATGTGGCATCAGGTTTTTCAAGTAGAATCAGAACGGGAATAATCATCAATATAACACATAAGGACTTGGAGCAATTTTTTATAGATGCATTCATTTTATTCAAAAATAAAATCAAAAATATATTGAAGGGATTTCCAATTATTAAAGTGAACGCTAATTTCTGTGGAGAATTCATAAAGAAATCAGACGATGCAGAAATTATCGAATTGAAATATTTCAACACTAAAAATGCCATTGTGGACGTAGGAACGGATTTACAACATTGGTACTATGATAATGTTCAGGACAAAATTTTGAATAAATTAAGCGAATTTCAAGAACGTGACTCTGGGTGGGCTTTGCATAAAATAATATCAATGGAAGTTAATATTAACAAACTTGAAATGGGAAATGGTTCATCCTTTATTAGACTGCCAGAACAAATTTCTAAAAAGCAAGCATGTTTGAATATAAAAAATACTGACTCGGCATGTTTCTATTGGTCAATCATAAGTGCCTTCTACCCAGCGAAAACACATAGGGAACGGACTTCTTCATATCCATATTACACTACAGTTCTGAAAACAGTAGATTTAGATGCACCCATGTCTCTACGTCAAATTCCAAAATTTGAAAAAGACAATAACATTTCCGTGAATGTATACACATTAGAGTTGAATTTAGTCAAGGAAAAATCATATTATACTGTGGTGCCAGCCAGACTTACAAAAAATAAATTAGAAAGGCACGTTAATCTATTGCTAATTCAAAACAAATATTATCCAAAATTAAATGATTATGAGGCTCCTCCGATTGATGAAGAAGATTCTGACATCAAATACCATTACTGTTTGATTCAAGATATGTCTAGATTAATATCAAGCCAAGTGAATAAACATAATGGTAAAAAATTTATTTGTGAAAGATGCATGAATTATTTTCAATGTGAACAAAAATTGATTGATCATCAAATGCTGTGTTCTGAATTGAACCAATGCAAAGTTTCATTTCCAAAATATGATCACGTAGAATTCAAAAATTTCACCTACCAACAAACCACCCCCTTTATAATTTATGCAGACTTTGAATGTCAATTAGAACATGTGGATGATATGGTTTCATCAAAAACAAGCAAATATCAGAAACATGTGGCTCATAGTGCAGGCTATTATTTTAAATGTGATTTCGATGATTCCTTGTCGTTTTTCAATAGCCATAGGGGTGAAGATTGTATGGATTGGTTTGCGAATGAAATGTCGAAGATAGCTGAAATGGTGCAATCTAAAATCAAAACAATCGTGCCAATGACTGTTAGTCCTGACAAATGCAAAGCAAAAATCTGTCATATTTGTGAGAAACCATTCAGGGAGAAAGACATTATCGTATCTGATCATAATCACTTTTCAGGCGAGTTCAGGGGGTGGGCGCATCAAGCACCCTGTAACATAAATTTCAAGAAACTCTTTGTTGTTCCAATTGCATTTCACAACCTGATAGGATATGATTCACATTTCATGATCAGTCAATTGAGTAAAAAGGGTCGTATGAGCATACTTCCAATAAACATGGAAAAGTACATATCTTTCACTTTACATGATGACAATACAGGCATCAAATTCCGATTTATTGACTCTTTTCGCTTCATGGGTACATCCTTAGATAAATTATCTTCAATCATGGATAGAAAAGATTTTGAAATTTTGAAAAAAGAATTCAGTCATTTGAATGACGATACATTCAACCTCCTCACCAAGAAGGGTGTCTTTCCCTACGATTACATTAGTTGTTTGGAAAAATTGAATGATACTGAATTACCTACAAAGAAATATTTTTATAATAAATTGAATGATGAACACATTAGCGATGAGCAGTACGCCCATGCTCAAAAGGTATGGTCATCATTCAAAATTCAAAATTTAGGGGAATATTCTGACTTATATTTAAAAACAGACGTTATGTTGTTGACCGCTGTTTTCGAGAAATTCCGGCAGAAATGTAGGACAACTTATGGGTTAGATCCAGCATGGTACTATACCATGCCTGGATATACATGGGATGCCATGTTAAAGTACACCAAATGCAAACTGGAATTATTGAATGACGTTGATAAAATCATGTTCATCGAGAAGGCATTACGTGGTGGTATTTCTGTTTGTAGTGGTAGGTATTCAGAAGCTAATAACAAGTATATGTCTGAATATGATTCCAATAAACCTTCAAAATATCTCATGTATTTAGATGTAAATAATTTGTATGGTTGGGCAATGTCAGAGTCTTTACCATTCGGAGATTTCTCATGGATGGAAAACGTTGAAAATTTCAACGTAATGAATATTGCTGATGATGCTCTTGAAGGATATATTTTACAAGTAGACTTAGAATATCCTCGCGACTTGCATAACAATCACAAAGACTTTCCATTTGCTGCTGAACATCGCATACCACCCGACTCAAAATTACCAAAATTAATGACAACACTTTACGACAAAAAAGATTATATTTTACACTATAGAAATTTAAAACAATGTTTAGCAAACGGACTGAAACTGACGAAAATCCACAAAATTTTGAAATTCAGGCAATCTTTTTGGCTCAAATCATATATAGATCTGAATACTTCTTTGAGGACTGCCGCAACAAATGAATTTGAGAAAAATCTCTATAAACTAATGAATAATGCAGTTTTCGGTAAGACGATGGAAAACATACGAAAGCATAGATTAGTGAAACTAGTAAGATCATGGCAGGGACGTTATGGAGCCAGAAATCTCATAGCTAGTCCACGATTCCGTGGTAGAACAATTTTTGAAGAAAACTTGATTGCCATAGAGATGCAGAAAACCGAAATAATTTTTAATAAACCTCTATACGTAGGAATGGCCATTTTAGATTTATCAAAATTGTGTATGTACAAATTTCACTATGAGTATATGATTCCGAAAATGGGTATCGAAAGGTGTAAATTGTTATATATGGATACAGACAGCTTCATATATGAATTGAAATGTGATGATGCATATGAAGAAGTTATAAAGGCTGGTCTCTCTCAATTTGACACATCTGAATATGCTCCAGATAATAAATATAATATGCCACTAGTCAATAAAAAAAAGTTGGGTTTATTAAAAGATGAAGCAAATGGGAAAATCGTTACTAATTTCGTAGGACTACGTTCGAAAATGTATGCATATAAAGTACAAGGGGGTAAGGTTGTCAAAAAATCGAAAGGGGTGAAAACTAATGTTGTCAAGAATAAAATTGGGTTCGATGATTATTTGAATTGTTTGAAGAATTTCGGAGCACAAACAGTGTCTCAACGTACTATCCGTTCATATGCCCACAATGTGTTTAGCATTCAACAATCAAAAATTGCTCTGAGTCCCAAAGATGATAAACGGTATTTGATTCCAGGTTCGTTTGACACATTGCCATGGGGTCATACACAGGCAAAAGAGTAATTTTCTCATGTAAATCAACTCATCAAACATTTATAAAGAAAAAAAACTCATACACTTACACTTACACTTTTCTGTTTTAGATCATGTCATCACCTTCACGATTGGAAGATTTAAGCATCAAAGTCATCTGCGAAAGAATTCAAAATATAACATCTTTTTTGAATTATTCAATCTCACACCATCTGCTACCAAACCTATTAGTCCAGGAAATAATCAAAAAATATAGCAAATATCATTGGAATTATATTATCGAAAATGCTAGAAATGATGAATCACATGAATTGGTTTCATTAGAAAATATTTTGTATGTCAGAGAAATAGCCACAAGTCGTGTAAGAAATGCAATTTTATGTCAATATGATTGGACTCTAGAATATTATCGAACATATTATTGTGTTTGGGTGAATTTCTATAAGATAAAACAATTGAATTTGATTTTATGTCATAGTTGTTACAAAACATTGATGGATGTGTTGAAAATGCATAATATTAAGATCAATTTGCACATAATTCGAGATCATTTTCACTTATACTATAGAACAGATGAATTGCACATGCTTTACCACGATAGAAACCTATGGTGTCAAAATGAATTTAGGGAATTATTATTTGGGCTTAAAGAACGATATGAATGTGATATGGATTTACATGATTCACATTATCAGAGATATGAGAGATTCATCGATTCTGGTGATGAACATACAGATATTGATTCTTGACTTACTTTAACAATATTTTACAGATTTTAGTAGCATGATATCATCTTTACAAATGTAGTTTGCGAAAGAAGACAATGAAAAATGACTTTTTTTTTTTCTTATGAAAATGTAATACTTGCCCTGGCTATTAATGTAAATATAAAATATGCTGTCTATCTATCATTAATAAAATAATCATTGAAATTTTCTGTGTATCATTGGGATGGGTAGTGAGTGTAAGGGAGAGTGAGAGGGTAAAAAAGTGAGAAGAAGAGAGAGAGAGAGAGAGAGAGAGAGAGAAAGAGAGAGAGAGAGATTGGATGGATATTAGTTGAAGGTATGGATGTAAAAAACAGTTGTATCATGTCTTCTGACGAATACAGACGTGCACTAGAAGAATTTGGGTTGAAAGTTAGAAAGCTCAGTGCAGACATCCAATTGTATGAGCAGAAAGTTTGTTTGTTCAAAGATTTCGAGCAATTGAGTATTTGGGACAAGGTGTTCACAGAACCAAGACGCACAGCTGCACCTACATCGAGAAGAATCCAACCAACACAGCTACTAGATGGCGATACTGAAAGCAAGCTTCATTCTATTGACAGCTCTGAGCAACAACGTCTTCTACACAAACATACCGTACAATACGAGGAATGCGGCCGTATGTTTTGATGTGAATCGTACACAACAGTGTGATTGGAAGCTGATGAGTAGAATGTATGTCAATGATAACAAACTACCTGTATATTCAATCGACATGCCTCGAGTCAATGGGACCACCATCGACTACAAATTGAAATTATCGTTTTCTGATGGCAGTGACGGCGAAATGGGAGACTGGCAGACATTTACATTGAAGAAATCACCCGCAAAATTAGATGATGATCAAGATTCTGTCAATATCATTGCAATTTTGACACTTTGTTGTACACTAATATGTTCACTCATTTTAATCTCGCATGTTATTTTCATTATACTGAGAAATAAGGGATGTGATGAATAAAAACTCTGAAATTACGATATATAGTTTTTTATTTTGGCAATAAATTACATAACCAATTATATAAAGTATCGACATTGTGGAGACTGCACTGGAACCTTCCTCCATGGAAATGATTCATGCAGGGTGGAATGGATTGTAGGAACGTTATTGGTTGCCACCAAGAATTGTCAAAATCTTCCAAATTAACAATGTGATTGGTCATCTCCAACTCTGCACATTTTCGCTGCAAAAACTGAATCTTTTGATGGCCTCTTACGTAGATGATGTTTGTCTGCTGCAGGTTATCTCGTAGTATTTGATCCAACTCATTCAAATCCACATAACCACTGGAATATTTTAAACCATGAACGTAACGCTCCACATGATTTGCCATCTTTTTATCTTCTCTGCTTAAACTGGAAAATTCTACAGATGGCTTGAATAGAAAATGACTCGTCTTTTTGCCTATGCGAATGGTCATTTCCTTTGGAATGAATTCACCATCAACCGTGAACCCTTGAATGTCAACCAGTGCGATCTCCATGACTCTTCGAAGCAAACTGACGTCTGACTGATGTCACAACACCCACCTAGGCAATATTTCGAACAATTTCGCTGAGTGGGAGATGTTCCATGATTTGATCATGAATGATGATGCAATAGGCTTTGGTGTCGGGAGGGAAGCCTGTAGTCGCTTCAATGTCCAACTTTATGTCAACTGTGGACGACTTTAGACCCAGATGGCGCCTCGAGCAATCGATAACAAACATTGGTCGGGATTTGAATTCGGCAAAGTTTACTAGAGAGCGCTTTTCTTGACAGTTATGGTAGCTCTTGTTGAACTCTGTATAGTTGAAGTGGGCGTCGGCATATTGGTCTCGGGAAAAGTCCAATAGCATTCTTTCTTGCGGATAATAGTCGCTATTCAGAGCCAATCGTATTGATTTGATGTTGGCATTATCGAACAAGGTGACATCCTCATGCAAATTATCGGCTTTTTTCGTTTGGAAAAATACTATAACATATCTTGGACTATCCAATGCAGAACATGTCTTTACGGACCAGATTTCTATGGTAGATCCTTGAGTGAGTGCTGGTAGCTCGTGCAATTCCCATCGGCGAAACGGTATCATCATAGACTCATCTGCTTTGATACGTGTCAACAACTGCAACTTTATGTCATCGTTGGGTGTGAGATGTGGCACTTTCAAATTGATGCTTTCTATCGTTATTTTAGCAATACTCTGAGTCTGAGGAGATCCTTGCAAAGCAGTATTCGCTCTCTCGACAACCTTCACACTATTGGCATCATTGCGAGCTCTCACTAAACGGATTGACTGCTTGCCCCACGTTGCCACTTGATGATCATTGAAGATGGAAAACAAATGTTTCAGTGGAATGTTCATGCTAAACGTACCATCGATGTTGAGGATCGGAGCATTGGGATAGTTCCAGCCTGCTATGGCTAGATGACGTGAGTCTTCAGGTGTATAACACAAGTATCCTCGCACAGTACTCGTTATTCCAGGATATCTGACAGTGTCCAATTCTTTATTACACAATTCATAGGTGCAGGAATCAAAGAGATAAGCTCCAGCATTGTGGGTTAATGTACCAGTACCACCACCGGTCACCTTCAATTTACCCTTGATGGTAATGATGCCTTCAAACATGGCCAACCACGAATCTGCTTGATTAACCGTTATATCGATGACATCATTGTTCTCGAATGATTTCACATATGGATAATAGGTACGCCATTCCACTTTAGTGATGCTTTCGTCGAATCTGGGTTTGCGGAAAACGTCGAACACGGGTGCTAACAACATTGTAGTCTTTGAAAGATTTCAGAAACAGGACACTGGATAATGTCAATGTTTTTCTGTTGCTGCTGCTCTTCGAAGACACGACTGCTTTGGTGTACGGTGTCGAGAGAACTGGTGCTGATGATGTTGCTGATGATGGTATATTATCTGATTTATAGGAGTAATCAAACACTAGTACCATCTTGCGAGTTTCTTCAATTCCAATCTTATTATGATTTCTTCACCTCTAAAATTCACCTGCCTGAAATCTTGGTCTAGAATCTGGAGTGTAATGTTGGGCAATTCCCGCCTGCTGACTATAGGTAGATAGATTAGATTTCTGGGAGTCTCGTCTATGGCGTAACCAGGATCGACTGCAACTGCAAACTCGTAGATCGTATGTGATGGTCTGTCGTTGTAGAGAGCTCCAGCAGTAACGTTGCTATCAATGTGAATGGTTCTCACTTTGGTTATGCTGACCGGCAAATCGGAAGTGTGAACTTGTTGTGCGTTCAACAATCTATTTGAAAATCCCAAGACTTGAGCTATGCTATCCTTTGGACGAAAATCAATGGCAAACTGTTTGCTCGAAATCTCACACTTTAGTGTATTATTGTTGGGCTTCAACGAGAATATATCATCAACGTCCTTTGCACTTGAGATGCCCAATTCTTTGCGTATGAATTTCTCAATGTCCACAATGTCGTATGAACCTTCGGGAATATCGATGATCTTTCCCGCCTTGGTCTTATCTTGCAGATAAAACTTTGATCCTTTGTCGATATTCGGTATACTGTTGTATGAATGGAATCCCAACAATGCTAGTCCGTAATCAGAGTCTGGATCGAGTTGGAGTGGTGTCAAAAAGTCTATGGAGAGCGTAGATGTACGACCTTTCAACGTCACAATCAGAGACATGACTGATGCACAATGACCGAGTTACTTGGTCTCATTAAAAAGGAATTCTAAACATAGACGTCCACAATTACTTTGATTGAAATTCTGGTATTGATTGTTATTGTACAAGATTTTCGTGCTGGCACCCAAATATTGCGCCAATTCTCTGGGCGGTTTCAGATTGCCATAACTATCGAAATATAAGGCTTTTTTATCATTTTTTATGTAAGCCACCCAATGAGTGCCCGCATGATTGGCGATATCCAAATTCAATACAGCACACTCGCGATGCCATGGACCGGTGGAAGGTAGAGTGTCCCGCATAAAAACACCTCGAAAATTCGGTATTTTCAGCTGTTTGGCATACTTTATCACATCTTTATCGTACATTGATTTATTGGGTAGCTTGTCTAGAAGTTTTTTGAGTTTTTTGATTGTTTCTTCAAGTACAGTCCGAATCCTCTCGATGTTTTGCGTAGAAATAGGCCGGAACCCTGCTTGCCGATAGCCTCCATTGCTTTATTATGTCTTTGATCTTCTTCGAGCTTTTTCTTTGCATTTTTCGCATCAATGACTGTCTTTGCGACTGCTCCGGCTCCTCCAGCTAGAGATCCTAGGGCTCCCAAGGCGGCAAAGATTGGTATCAATGGTAGTATACCGCCACTGTGTGGAAGAGGTATGATTCTTGGTACTCTGATTCTTTTTTTACCGCCAGCCCTCTTGATTGCCATTCTGGCTGCACGGAGTGCTTTCAATGCAGATTTATTCAGACCACTTCCTGATGTTGTACTACCACCACCACCACCACCACCACCACCATCTGACTTTGATAGTACATTTTTTATGAATTTGATAATGTTGGATAGGGATTGCTGTGATACAAGACCCATGCCAAGTTTTCGTTTGACCTTCATTCCGGTGGTGACAAGCCAAGCAGCAGCCTTCTCTTTGAATTTAGCGTTCTTCGACTTGACTCTCTCCCACGCTCTATTTTCCAATATCCAATCAGCTTTGTGCCTTTCTTCTATTGAGGAATTTTGTGAATAGGCGATATCGTGTTCTCGACACGCGTCGTCCAACGGATTGATACCGGTGTCTCCTCTTGCAAGTCTTTTATCGAGTTTGGTACCTGGACCACAAAATCTGTAGCCTGGAATGTGTAATTCGATGGGAAGTTTATCGATCAGAGAATTAAGCACACCCTCTCCGTGGTAGAGCAACATGAAGACTGACGTGTAGGAAGTTCGACAACTCTGCATATACCTAATGAAATGAAAAATATATCATCACATGATGAAGATCATTCAACAAGAACGGATGTTACCCATTGTGAATTTGGATGAAATTTTGTCAACCAAACCACCAGTAAATAGTAAACATGGGAAACTGCTTCCCCATTCGTTCAGAGCAATCTTCTGCGGACCAAGCGGATGTGGAAAGACCAATGCGATGCTTTCCCTGCTGTTCAATCCAAATGGCGTGAAATTCGAGAACGTTTACGTGTATTCAAAGTCGTTGTACCAACCGAAATATCAATTGCTGCAACAAGTGTTGGATTCAGTGAAAGGTGTTGGGTATTTTCCCTTTAAAGAAAATGATGATGTCATTAGTCCATCAGAAGCGAACAATAATTCGATATTCATTTTTGATGATGTATCATGCGACAAGCAGCAAAAAATTCGAGAATATTTTTCAATGTGTAGACACAAGGATATTGACGTAGCATACCTATGCCAGACTTTTTCTAAGATACCGAAGCAGCTGGTGCGAGACAACAGTAACCTGTTGGTGTTATTTCGACAGGATGAAATGAATTTGAAGCATGTGTTTGATGAGCATGTGTCACCAGACATGTCATTCGATCAATTCAAAGCATTGTGCTCAGAGTGTTGGAATTCCAACCAATATGGTGCGATGGTGATTGCAAAAACTTTCGATATGAATGCTGGCAGATATAGAAATGGTTTTGATAAGTTCATAAGACTGTGATCTTTGGACCATTCATCAAGATGACGTCAACCAAGATGCATGATGATGTTGCTGATGCGCTGCGCAAGAAAAAAATCAACGAACTATCGAAATCAATCAGAAGAAAATATTTAGCACTAAAATTGGGCAAGTCTGAGGATGATGATGCGTTACAGAAAATATTCCAACCACTGACATCACCTTTGAAACAAATTGCCACCACGTCCAAGGTAATAAAAGAAAAACTCGATGGAACACTTTCAAACATCAAGCGAAGCAGAGCAAAGTCGTTGGGGTTGAAGAAGGAGAAGAAGGAGGAAGAGGATGGGGAGGTTGAGAGGGAGCAATCGGATTTGAATCAAACTAATTTCATACCTATGATGGATGTGGCTGATAATGCTGGGCATACTGAAGATGATGATGAGGATGGTTATGACGATGCTGATGATGAACTTTTTGTAGATAGTGAAAATATCTCACCGGCTGCAATACATGATTACGTTGATCAGTATCCTGCGATGGCTCAAAAATATCTGACTGAATACTGGACAAATGATGAAAATATCGATACGGTTTATGGTCCCAAATATGATCCAGTAACATCGAAATGGTCCCTCAACGGAAAAGAAATGAATTTCCATCGAAGAACTGGAGATATACTTCTTGATGGCTTTCGGTTCCGTGGCACCCCAGGCCTCTATCAATTACTCTTCTATAATGATCCATCCTTTGCCAAAGATGATATGAACCCATACAAGCAAATACTCTTGCTCACCAAAGCTCATCTGAATTCTGCAGGACGTATGAAGTCCTCCTCTAGACTCAAATACGTAGAAATTATTCGTCCAATGTTCAGATCCAATTCCAGTGGTCGTGGTTTGAAGTTGACATACAACACAGCACCTATCGAATACATGTATTGGGATGATCCAAACGAATTGGTAGATAGATTGAAGTTGCTCATTGCATCACAGCAAGCCGGAAATACATCAAACGATAACGAGATTGTTGCCATCTTGAATGAATTAGAAGAGGCAGGCATAATAAAACATGTGTAACATTTCTGTGATACTTCCGTGACACTTCCATGACAACTTCCGTGACAGTTCCGTGACACTTCCTTGACACTTCAGTGACAGTTCCGTGACAGTTCCGTGACACTTCCGTGACAGTTCCGTGACACTTCCTTGACAGTTCCGTGACACTTTCATGGTATGTCTATGAGTGAAGGGGCTAATAATTGGCGAGGCAAAGTGCCGACCATTATCGATAACGTACAATACTTTAGTCATTAGCATAATGAGTCTCGACAAATTCGGACGTGGTTCGTTTCCACGCTCAGCTCAGATGGTGACAGTCAGATCTGGATTTTCACATACTCCAACCGGTGATATTGATGTTGGTCATTTGAAGATGTGTAACGTAAAACTGCCAACAGATGTCGCTGATGTTGCAAACAAACAATATGTGGATGAAGTTATATCGCAAATAAAGTTAGATTTCAAGATTGCTTTCGATAATTACGGTGAAAAAATCCGAAATTACCTTGCTGGCTTCAGCAACGAAATTATCGATGTACGAAAGAGAGTGGATTCTCATGATCTCAAACTGGCAACGTTCAATACAAACTTTGTTCAGTTGTCTGGCATAGTGCACAAGATCAACATACATGTGGAGCAGCTTCGCAACAACTCTCTACCAAAACTCAAAAGCGACATCGACTTGAATGTGAAAAATATTCTAGAACTTGTCGATAAGATTGACAACACTGTGAAGAGTTTGCACGATTTGAAGGCTGAGCAACAACACAGCCGTGATAAAGAACGCCAGCTTGCTGATGCCATTGATCAAATGAAAAAAGATCTGGCCAAGATTGCCATCACTCCAAAATCTACGACAACACCACCGCCACCAAAAAGGAAGCCCCCTGTGTGAAACCCATCATATAAACTCCTAATCCAACGAAGTCAATATGTCACATTCTAAAGAAAAAATCCAACTCGTCAATGAATTACATAGACCTGCTAGGAAAAAATTTCCAAGGCGTCGCATTATCATCAAAGGTTTGGATGACTTATGGCAAATGGATCTAGCCGAAATGCGACCTTATGCCTCTGTAAATAAGGATCACAAGCTGATAATGGTCGTGATTGATTGTTTTTCCAAGTACCTATGGACTAGACCACTAAAATCAAAAACTGGTGCTGAAATCGCTCGTGCATTTGCTGATATTCTATTGCATGCCAACAACAGAATTCCCAAGAATTTGCAAACCGATCAAGGTACCGAATTCTACAACGAAAAGTTTCAAAGTCTGATGAAAAAGTTCTCCATCAACCATTATCATACGTACACCATAATGAAGGCAGCCATTGCTGAACGTGTTATACGGACATTGAAGGAAAAACTATACAAGTACTTTAGTTTGAATGGCTCATACCGTTGGATAGATGTCCTGCCTGAAATCACGAAAAATTATAATAACACGAAACATACGACAATAAGATGCAAGCCCAGTGATGTCACCAAAGCCAACGAACAAGATATTTTAAAATCCACGTACAATCACATCAAAATTGCTGGAATTAGAAAATTCAATGTTGGTGACATTGTGAGAATAAGCAAAGCCAAACATGTTTTTGAAAAGAATTATACACCAAATTGGACTACTGAACTATTTAAAATCGTAAAAGTTCGTATTACGAAACCTACTACATACATCTTGGAAGATTTGCATGGTACTCCGATCAAAGGTGCTTTTTATCCTGAAGAATTGCAAAAAACTATAAATCCTGACATCTATCTAGTGGAAAAAGTTTTAAGAAAAAAAGGCAAAAAGGTGTTTGTCAAATGGTTGGGATTCGATGATACACACAATAGTTGGATTGATTCCAACAATAAATTATAATGCAAACATATGGAAAAGAAGCACACATTCAATGGCTATGAGAGGGCCTTTCATCGATCACTAACAAATAACCTGTTATTCCAATCTGCCGGATGTTATGATCAGTCAACAGTTATGGTATAAATAATGAGGACTGAAACTTTCAACACATCAGTTCGAGAACAATGAGTGAAGACTCTGGTTATTCATCTAGTGAAGTGCTTTTCGAAGATGGTAGTTCTAGATCATCATCATCATCAATGATGGGTTATTATGGTGACGTTGATACGTATTTGGACATGATTGAGCAAGCAGCGAAAGCCGAATCGTACCTCCTGCTGACTTCATCGTTCCAGTTGTCCACCTACATGATTCAGTGCGGACTTAGTCCAGCTAGACAGTTTAGTCCGAGCATCATCCTGAAGAAACCCTTCCATCCAGCGAAAATTTCGTTCTCCACATATGAATGGGCCACCTTCATCGATTCGCTGTATAAGGTACAACAAGACTTTTTTGAAGCACCCCTGCCCTGTTTCATTGATGAATATGATCCTGCCGTTACCACCTGCGGAGACTATATCGCTATAACCAAATTCGTTTGCGATGGTGTCAAAATGTTGTCACTAACCAAATACCACATTACATTCGAATTGGTGGAAGAGGATGTTGCAGACATTTTGAGTGCTGAAATGTGCATTGTTTCACATCGAGTTAATTTAATCAATGACTTGGACTTTTTTATGTTTTATCAGAATATTATGAATGTAATAGCTGAATGGATAAAAAATAAACTGACTGTTTTGAGTGCGCAAGAGCTTATATTAGGGTTTTGCGATGTTTGCAATAGCATGTCTAGTAACGCTCTCAGAGAATATCTATATTACTGTAAAAATGAATTGATGGCTGATTTGAATAAAAACCTGTGAAATATGTGACTCGTTTTTTATTCATTTCATCAGTCTACAACTTGACGCGAAACTAGTAGCATCTGAAATATTTTAGCTCTGCTCGAAAAATCATGAAGTCTGAAATAGCTGTGCTATTGGAGTTTATAAAATCTCCTGCTTTGACTTTGACGAAATTCACTGAACAAGAATTGCAGTACATTCCAGTAGAATGTCTCATTGAATATGCAGATCCTTATGGGCTATTAAGAGTGTGGCACAAACTTCCTCAAGAATATCGCAGCAACTTTAATCTACAAATCAAACTGCCATGCTTCGTTCATTATAATCGTCCCGATTGGACTACACACTGGGATGGACCGCCATCTTCTCAAGAGGCATGTCATTTTTGTAGAAAAGGATTACTTAAATAAATAGATTATTTATCTTCGTTTTCGTATTCTTTCACCCTCATGGGCCGCCCTGTATATATTTTTTTTTTTCAATCTTCATTAACTCAAACACCCTGTATATGAAAATTCAATCTTGTTATTGTCATTAAAGTCACAGTTTGAGGAATGGGTATACGAGCGCGCGCTTATCATTCTAAGGGATCTCTCGCTTTGCTTCGAACGTCATGAATCGAGACAGCGTTGCCACACACAATAATGTAACAATATTAACATCCAAACACATACGTCCGACAACGTTGCAGCGCCGAGCGCTCGAGCCTTACTCTACCTCGATAGATCCGTTGCAAAGATAAGCGAGCGTCAGCGATGGATATTATTTTCAACTCGAAGTTTCTTATCTCTGGAATGCATCTCTCGCTTCACTCTACCTCGATGGATCCGTTGCAAAGATAAGCGCGCGCCAGCGATGGATAACCCGTTTGAATAGCATTAAAATAATTGAAATATCACGGAGGTCGGAATACCACAGTGTGTATATACGCTGTCTCATAATGCAAAGGTCCCTGGTTCAATTCCCCCCAAGCGGTGACAGCTTTTTTTAATTTATTTATTTAAAAATTCATCATGATGATGATGATGTCGTCACCATCTTGTTATTGTCATTAAAGTGTTATTTGTTGCGGTTTCGATAAGCTCGCGCTCCCGCTACCCCGCTTCCCCGCTAGAACACAGGCCGCGTTCCAGTTAAGATTAAAGCATGTATTTCCCTATGCTGGTAGTCGTGCTCTCTTAGTTTTAACTACTATGCTTAATACGTAAAACAACAAAAAAATGCAAAATATATTAAGAGAATGGAAATTGGTGTGGGTAAGTATATAATAGTAGCAGTGAAATTCTTGAAGAACTTTTTCAACTATTATCTAAGAAAGGGGTACTTTTTTTCTAGATATATATACCCTGTTGATCATGCGAAAGTCGACCATACTTCGGATCTTAGACTACGTACAGACAGACAAAACTTGGATAAAATTAAGAATAGCCGAGAAGCTGAGAAATGGATGGAGACACCTCCAACCCTGATTATACCCGAAGGTGACCCGGCTTCCGCGGGGGGGTTGTAGCTTATCGCAATTACCAGCAATCCAACATGGTTTCCAGCATGCGATTCCTGCTGTGCGACGCGTCGTTGCAGAGATAATGAATCAAAGGAGCTGCGACAGGCAGACGCAGCAGGATTATCTACGATCCAGTAGATCATAATTAAAATATGTATTCACGCGTATGTACGTGTGTCTGGATGTATGTGACTGGTCCGACAGAAGAGAAGGACGTAGCTCATCTGAATTTCGTGCACGGGTAGAGCCTTTCGGGCACACGGATTAGACAATTCAACCGAGCAAAACTAGCGAAAAATGCCCGTTAATTTCGAAGGGGAAGACACACCAACATACACAGATAAAAAGGATTTCTTCGACAACAAATCCATTTTCTTGAAATTAAATTGCTTCGTACAAGAATTTTTCATTTGAATGGAGCAATAAACACTCGTCTCAAATCAATCGGCTTGCTTGTTTCGTTCCTTGAAATTTCTTCATATGAATTTGCTCAACATAAACAGCATATTTCTTCATTTAAAGAAAACCGCGGCTACAAGTGACCTAAATTCCAATTAATATTGGTTCAAGAAAATCTCTGCTTGTCTAAAAGACTTGCAGTGACGTATATACAGCGGTACGCCTGCGCCCATTCGACGTGCTCAGTCCTTAGCCGTCATTCGTCATTGTTTGAAGACAGTGCGAAGCAGCTTCGTTTTTCAATGGTTAGGTGTTCAAGAATCAAGTGTGCTGAGTCATGGATAATATTGGTGTGGTATCATCTTCACAGCAATGCGGCATCCCATATTTGAGGACAATCTGCGGGGGTAAGAACTTTGTATATTTTTGTAACTCGGTTGTACTTAGTGAGGTGTTTCCCTTCTTATTTCATCGAAAGAACCTTGATATCTATCATACCTGAAACCATAACGACACATCACTGTCAACGCATGTTTGCATAACCTGCACAACACACATTTGTTCAGCAGTGACGATTTGACCAATCGCATTCATTCGATGAACGAACTAATAGGGTATAGGTAGGTAATTGTCCATTCTTTGTTGAGGTATATTTTTTACTCGATTCCTGATTAGAATGATTGAGCCAATAATATTACTATGTCTCCTTCCTTCGTGTTTTTACATTCCTATAACACCTTTTATACATGCCCTTTTGTCAAACGCCTAATTTCTAGTAACCAGAAAATGTCTGAATATATCTTATATATCAAGTTTTATAGGTATACGGTTAATGATTCCCATACTTCCTATTTGACAAGCCACTCTGCAAAACACACAAAACAGTTTTCAATTGATGATTTTCCAATTTTTTCCAGGTATTCGTGGTTCAACATTCAAACCATTTCGTCATTTCGAGCACAGTGACAAAACAGAGGTGGCTATGTCTTTATCGACTAGTGATTTCGCCTCGAAAAGGAGTAAATAATGGTAGGTTTTATAGCTAGTGGTGGAAAAAATAAAATACACGCAACAGTGGATGTTCTATGCTTTCGCAGAAACACGAATATCTCGCATCATCACAATCGGAAATAGACCGTCATAGACTTCAAGGGGAGAATCACCGCAAGACATCCCATAACTCACTCTTGTCTGGGAGACGAGGCGAGAGAAGCACGTGCGGCACGTGGGACGAAAACAACCCCTCGAGATGACTGGATCTGGGACCGGAGGGGGTCGATTGTTCGGACATGACTGTATGTCCGATGCAACTACTATAATGGATCGTACCGAAATCAGAATTGACAGGGGCTCAAAGGCAATGTTGCTCTGTGTGATATACATTTGTTAGTAGTGTCCCGGAGTGTGGTGAAGGTTTGCTCATCCTGAATGCTTGATGGTTTCAATATGTGTTTCGTATATTATACAGGGTGTCCGCTAAAAGGAGGTCAATCCATTAACCATATATCCCTTGAACAAAAATAATATGAGTTTCTAAATACCATTTTTCATTTTAGCCCTTCTTATTCGATATACAGGGTGTCAAAGTTGAAAATTAAAAACTGTTTTTTTCTAATTACTCACGTAATTAATAAGATATCAATCTCAAAATAGGTACATTACTTCAGCACAAAGAGTTACATCGTGTGAGGAAAACGAAACAGAAAATAACTGTCAAATATTCAAAATACTGGGGGTCAAGTACACACTTACCCCCATATTTTTTTTGTACGTGCGCTAATGACTTCCTATCTATTTTTCTTCATGTGTTCAATCATTTTTGAGTATTTTTTGATTTTTGTAAAATTCCGATAAAATTATTTGTTTTTAAGATAATTCGAAAAGTACTGGTTATTGTTTGATGCCTTGCGGCCGCTTGCGGCTTACGGTAATCTCATAATGTTCACATACTCCTATTTATTTCGTCGAAATCGGAAGAGGGCGTATCTTATTACGTACGGAAAGGTGAATATGGAAATACCGGGTGCTCAGAGCGAATGTATTAAAATAATTTTTACACTTTTTAATTTTTTTCTTTTTTTGTAAAAATTATTTTAGTACATTTGCTCCGAGCACCCGGTATTTCTATATTTACCTTTTCGTACGTAAAAAGATACGCCCTCTTTCAATTTCGACGAAATAAATAGGAGTATGTGAACATTATGAGATTACCTAAGCCGCATAGGCATCAAACAATAACCAGTACTTTTCGAATTATCTTAAAAACAAATGATTCAATCGAAATTTTACAGGAAACAAAAAATACTCAAAAATGATTGAACACTTGAAGGAAAATAGATAGGAAGTCATTAGCGCACGAACAAACAAAATATGGGGGTAAGTGTGAACTTGACCCCCAGTATCTTGAATATTTGACAGTTATTTTCTGTTTTGTTTTCCTCACACGATGTAACTCTTTGTGCTGAAGTAATGTACCAATTTTGAGATTAATATCTTATCAAATACGCGAGTAATTAGAAAAAAAAACAGTTTTTAATTTCCAACTTTGACACCCTGTATACCGAATATGAAGGGCTAAAATGAAAAATGATATTTAGAAACTCATATTGTTTTTGTTCAAGGAATATGTGGTTAATGGATTGACCTCCTTTTAGCGGACACCCTGTACATATAATCTCAAAGTCTCGGGAGATCTTTTTTTATGTTCTGGTTTCCACGAAAAGGGATATCCTGTTCAGAGAACATCGTGAGAACCAAAAGTGTTCTTCTGTTATATGTCTCGGGGAACACACCTCCCTTGCCAATGTGTTCCAGAGCCTCGCTGTTCATTGAATGAACGAGTTTTTGGAAAGAGATGTTCTGCAGGTCTTCAAAGTGACCACGAAGGGATGCGAAGCATCAACTCGTTAACTCAATCAAAATGTTAGTCACTGCCAGTAGATATAGAAATATCGAAAATGAGTCGATTCCAATTCTACGAAAAAAAATTTTTACTGAAGTTCCCTCCACTATTGATGAATTCTCATAATTTGTCTCAACTTTCCTCGAGCAACCCGCTTCTTCCGAAAGAATACGATAAATCATTTAGAAATCATCAATTGCCCTGGGATACTATAAGTGATAATTACCTGGATAATCATTCAGGGATTGTGAATGTGTGACAAATAATGGAGTGAAACGGTTTTGAAATACTGCAGAGACTGCAGAAGATCAAGATCTGGGTCTAAGTATAAAGAATGAAATTGCAGCCATTCAAATTGTGATGAATCATATGTATTTCAAGATACACATTATCAAGATCATGAAATAATACAACCAAATACAGATCACCCATAGGTGTTATCACCTTAAGAGGATTCTTTACCATATCTAACCTTCTCGCTTATTCTTCAATCCTGAAATCTTGCACTGATTTTTCAAGTCAAACAGGATAGATATAATGACAGTAATATTGTGCTTTCCTTGCAGACATTCAAAAATCCAGAAGCTGAAAATTGTAATTGAGGAATGAGGATATATCTCTTAGGGAACGGCTCATACCTATTTTTACCTGTAGCATCGAATGAAACAACGCCCAACCACAGCACGAAACCATTTTGCTGAATGAATATCATTTTCCAATTAGCTTCTTTACATTTCCTCTACAGAAATAGCCATTTCACGTAATCAACCGGAATTCGCGAAACCCAACAATTTGCCATCCACGTTGCAATGTCACGCACTGATCTGATTGCAAGGCAACATTTTCCGAAACTATACCCTCCACAAGGTGAGTATGCGTGACAGTCTGGTGTTCCATTATCGAGATATAACCTAGGTTATTTTCAGGTTAGAACAGTCCACGCGAACGCATAAAACGAACACCTATAAACAGACAATGATCAGCGAGGACCTTGTTCTTGTTAGTTCGCTCATAAAATGTACGGCCCTATAAGGCGACAGTCCGTGAGGAAAAATGGATGGTTTACGAGTGCACTCGTGACCCGCTATATGACAAGTTTTATGTGTTACTTTTGCTAGGGAGGAATTATGACTCTGACCCATATCGCTACTTCTCTGTAGGTTTGTCATTGTTCGTATACAATTGGCTCGAATGAAAATGTATAGAGGAAGTCGTCGGGATATGAACGATGATAACTACTTCGTGGTGAAAACAGTATTTTCTTGGAGACTATGTTGTATTTTTCATCTAAGAAGTTCAGTATCAGTTCTTCAGGTGGGGATAGTTGCTATCTTGCATGAAACAAAATTGTGAGAAGTGACAACGATGAATCCTCATCAGCTTTGATAGAGTGAAAGGGGGTACCAATCATTACCATACTTTTTCTCTTCCACTCGGTTTCTTTAACAAACTTTGAAAAGTTGCTGATGAGCGTAGTCCCGTGATTGAGCTAGCAGGACCCAGATAACACGAAGACCTGTCCTGAAGACGTCCAGTGTCGGTCGAGAGATGTCCATAGGACGTACTGGGGACGAAATTACCAGGCAGATGCTCTAACCATTACGCTACACATCACTTATTGTTCTGATTGGTCAAATATGGGACAGGACGTAGAGTGTGCATATAAATTCATCATTATATCCTTCAAAATCGGCATCCTATGAAGACTGGATATACATTATTCAGGATAATGATGTGCCAACATTGCCAGATTCCCTCCCATTTTTTCACATTGGTCACAAAAAATCACTTCATTCATTGTGACCAATTATCAAATAAATCGGCAGATGATTGGCAGCCAACACCAAAGGAGCCTTTTTATTACTACTCCATTAAATCATTGATTTTTTTTTCATGTTCTGTTATATTCAGAGATCATCGTGAGAACCAAGGGAAATAAGGTAGGAATTGGTGTTCTTCTTGAATTTCTGGAGGTTATATGCCTCGGAGAACACCTCCCTTGCCAATGTGTTCCAGAGCCTCGCTGTTCGTTGGATGAACGAGTCTTTTGAAAAAGATGCTCTACAGATCTCCAAAGTGACCACGAAGGGGTGCGAAGCCTCAAATCGAGGGTTTAATCTCGCGGGGGCTACCAATTGATCTCACGTGATTTTCCCATGAAAGGTTATTGCTGATAGTAATCCCAAGCATCGAAATGGATGTCTTCAAAGGTATGGTTACTCCTGACAAGTTTATGTTGGGCACAGTGAGATCAGCTTTTCTAGAGAAAAGGCATGCTTGTGTTTTGTTTGCATTGAAAAAAAAATGGATCCCCATTCGAGAACTGTTGCCAAGTCCATATTCATGTTGTCAACTTTTCTCCCTCGTTCGTTTCTGATTTGCCTGGCTGGAATTGGAGCCCTGGAAGAGAAGGCGGTATGGAGGGTACTATCATCCGCGAAGCTGTGTATTGGTTGCTTCCAACAAATCGTTGATATGGAGAAGAAATAGTGTTGGTGCTAGAATTGATCCTTGCGGAACACCAGCATTTATGATAAGAGAGTCAGATGAAACTCCGTCGACCACTACATGGAGAGACCTGTTTGAGAGAAAACTAGCTAGCAGAGAACATAGCTGGGGATGCAAGCCATAAGATGGAAGCTCGGCGAGGAGTCCGTGGTGCCAAACTCGATCGAATGCCTTGGAGATATCAAGTGCCACGGCTAAGGTTTCACCATATTTTTCAATAGATTGCTGCCATATATGTGAGACGTAAGGGAGCAGGTCACCAGTTGATCTCTGATGAAGGAAGTCATATTGCCTATCGTTGATAATACCAGAATTATCCAGATATTTCATAAGCCCGATGTTGATAGCTTTGTCCATGATCTTTGAAATAATAAATAGCAGTGCGATCGGTCTGTAGTTGCTAGGTAGGGTATTTTTTCCTTTTTTTAGAAACTGGTTGTACTCTCGCAATTTTCCAGTTGGACGGGAATATCCCCAATTTGTACGAGTAGTTGAACAACTTGCAGAGAACAGGTGTTAGTTCGGGAGCACATTTCTTGAGAACAATCGGTGGGATTCCGTCGGAGCCACGAGCTTTGTTGGCGTTGAGACTCAATAAAATCTTCCTTATAGTACGTTGGCGAAAAGTGATCTCGAGCATATGACTGTCAATTGGCGTTATGTTTGGAGGTTGTTTTCCCGATGAATCCAGATTGGAATATCCAACAAATAAATGCGCAAAAATGTTGGCTTTCTCCTGGACAGTTGTGGCTAGTGTTCTATCTTCCTTGGTTAGAGGAGGAAACGAGCTGGAAGTGGAGTTCCTTCCTACAGCTTTGGCGAAGGACCAAAATGAACGGGATCCGGTAGGACATTCAACATGCGAATAATAAGAAATCAGGGCTACCACTCACCCAATATGGTCAGCTGGATGGTCCTGCCTTGCACCACGAACCCGAATGCGTCCTCAGCCTCGCATTGCCACCTCCCATCATCCTCCAACCTGACGTTATCGATCAGCAAGTTACCCACGGCGTCCACCAAGAACCTTCAATTAATCAATTATTTCATAAATCACCAATTGGAGAGATGATATATTTGTATTTGTTACCTGTGGCCGACCACGCGCTGATTCCCGCCGCCATCCTTCAGGATGGTCTGCACTATCTGGCCGTCCTTGAGCCAGATGCTGGTGCTGAAGTTGATGTTGACGGCGCAGTCCAGCGTCAGCTCGTCGCCCTGCTTGGCATAGGCCTGCGCGTGCGCGTCTCGATGACCGTCTTCCGAGGAGGAGGGGGCGGGCGGGTCACTGCTCAGGTTGGAGCGCGTGTCAGCTCGGACGGACCGGTGGAGCGTGGTGCTGGAGTGGGGGTGGCGGGGGTGGGATTTCGAGTCGACTTGATCTGGAAATAGAAAAAGAAAGACCTCCATTGAGCTAGCACTTCATTTTTTACCCTTCTAGCTTCTACTCGATGCTTCAATCACGTTAAAGCCCTTGAATAAACATCAAAGATCATTATACATTCCGATAGAACTGAATGAATTCAGTATTCAAAAATTACTATACATACAATGAAGTCTTAAAAACGGAAAAATGCGTCATTTAAACAATTCACTACAACAAAAGTTGAGACTATTAACACGTTCGCGGACAGAACTGTGCAATTGCAGTCATTTGGTGGATATTCCAGTGGGCCACGACTGCAATAGCGGACTTGGAGTATTTCAATACTGAGAGCACGACTGCGATAAGAGACGCTTTTTATATTAATCACGATGATTCTTAATATTCAGTGTCCCAGCATGTGAGAATAATTTATTGGACACTGTTTGAACATCACGTGAGCTGCGTCGTGATGACTGCACTTGCAGGCGGTCTTATATAACACCCATTTTGTCCGGAATGGATTGGTGTGATCAGATGATCTCGTATTATTCTTGTTCAAGAAAGTCCATCAGATTTATCCAAAAAATGTTGTTCCACTCATTAGATATAACTGTCATGAACGCTTCCATTATCTATAAGAAGAAGAATCGTCTCACAATTGGTTATCTGAAGTTCCGTGAAAAATTGATAAGAGAGCTTCTGCGAGTTCATAAGACAATCATGCACAGATGGAAGGCATTTTCTGAAATCGATGAAACTATACATCATCACCGTAGGGAAAAGGCTACACCAAATACGAATGCAAAGTATGATCCACATTTAATAGAGAAAATGCCTCTTCCTGAAAATTATCAACGCAAAAGATATTTCTTGCATTGCAGACAATGCGCTATCGATCACATCAGAAGAGTACAAACCAGTTGAAGATACAAAACATGTGAGAATAGACCGGATTTACATGTCCAATGTCTCGATATAAAATATAAACTGCAATTGCAGCCGTGTCCCTATAGATCTCGTGAAATAATATGAAGGGACATTAACTGCAGTAGCAGCCTCATTTTTTCATCAATCTGAACTAAGCAGAATGTGGCAACATTTTTGAGAATCCAATCCTCATTGAAATCCAAAATTTGGTTCAAAAGTTATGGTACTGACCCAGGAAGAGTCCAACTTCAGCACCCACTGTCCACGAACGTGTTGATATGAAATCCTGTTAGTTTCTTCATGTATTTTTATAAAATTTTTCAACTTCAATTTCTCATCCTCATGTAAGTAAATTTGAAAAATTTATTCATTCCGAATATTTGTTTCTCATTGCATAGAACAGCTTTGCTGGACTTCGTCGAGGATAATAAATGAAGCCCCTATTATCATCATTATTACTATTGTTGTTGTTGTGGGACATTCGTGAGACAGGATAATTCGATTTTGCCTTGAAAGACACTTTCTTCTCTTCTTTTGAGAATAACCCCAGAATACTTCTCATGAGACTCAAAATTAGATTTTCATCTATCATTGACACCTAGGACTTTTAATATGGTCGTAGTTGGCAAAGTCATTTTCTATCCCTGGTAGAAATATTTCATCATGGAGTTAGGACAATATGGTACAAGGAAGACAATAATGAATCATCTCTTTCTCGAAGCGAAGTTTCGAATACACTTAAGTTCATCCTCAGTACGGTTTCATACGAGACAAGTGAAACCGTATCATCAAACGAAGTGAGCAACATGACAAAGAGCGGAATGACGTTATGGAAAATTCGACCAGTATACAAGATCACTACTACTGCCAACGAAACCGTGTTTGGTGCTGATGAAGGAACATATTTCAATCCGTCAAGCCATATATTTCGGTTCATAATCCAGTATCAGCAGTAACATGGCATTGTTATGTGCGTGATATTGACGCACAATACATGGTGTTTGCTATTCCCGCTACCCCCAAATGATAATCAACGGCAACATGACTAATTATTGGTGTTGTATTGTGATTAATTACCAGCTAGCATCGACGTGTGACACCTTATTCAGGATCCATTTGGAGTTTACTGTATACGATTTTCTGGATAGGGTCAACCAGATTTGTTTTTTATAAACTCCGCTTGTATATTCCAAAGTATTTTTCACAAGATTTCCAATGAAGTATCACAAGTATGAAGTTGCTTTTAAAATAGCGGGTAAGGAAATATAGAGTGAAGTGGAGTGGAGTAGATTGAAGGGACTAGAATCATAGACTACAGAAGATAGAATTCAGTAAGCTTTTGTAGAATGAAGTGAAATGAATTAGAGTGGAGTAAATGAAGTAGGACGGAGTAGGCTACGTAGTGATTATGTGATACTGAGAACCAATGAAAAGTCTTAAATTTCCTAAAACCGACCCAATCATCAGGCATTTGTAGTGATCAAACTCCTACACGGTAAACGTTATTGGACGACGACGAGAGCCATTTTGACATCGATAAAAAAGGATGCATCTTTTTTATCGCTGAGAAACTGCCTGCTCCTTTGACCTATATGGTTCACGCGTAAATTAGCAAGATAAGCCGATTCAGGAAAATTTCTTCTGAAGAAACCACGAAAATATGAGAAAAACAATTCCGCTAACTACCAGTTACACGGAATCATCAATAAAGGTAACCAACTTTGTTGTTCATTTGTATATTGTCGTTGATTCATCTTGCCAAAAAACACTCGACCTTTTTTTTAATTGGATAAATTCCCTCACTATCTCAAACATTTTCCATCAGTTATTTCTCTAGTAAATGGTATACTGGTACAATGAACTAAACTAACGTTGGCTTGCTTCACTTTTATATATCCTACTTCACCAACCTGAAGAATTAGTTACCCGTGCACAGGTACGATAAACCTCCATTTTCGGAAATCAGGCACAATATCTACATCAAAATACGGTATACCGGATTAACTTGAAAGAGTAGATAGCAAATACATATTATTACTTACTAAGAAAACAAACTCAACAGTGGTGAACTATTGAGGTCTAATTGATCATTAAGTGAAATGTCAAAATTTTTTAGTTTGTTGATTTCAAATGATTCAAAATGATTGAGTTTCAGTCCTTTATTTTCTACGTGTAGAATTTCGAAATTATCATCAAAACTATGTTTTTCTTCTAATATATGGTTGGCGTATGTTGAATTTGTTTTCTTTTTCATTGAATTATATATGTTCATGAATGCGCTGATTAAACGTACGACCTGTCTGACCGATATATAGGACAAGATCCACAGTTGTGTTTGTATACCCCTGATTTTTCGAATTCAGAAGTTTTGTCTTTATTATTCTTGATAAACCGTCCCATCGTGTAATTTGTTCTATATGCCACTTTTAAGTCCTAATTATGTAGAAATGAAGCTAATTTCTCAGTTGATCCGAAATAGGTTAATGTTCTATAATTTTGATTATTATTCCTGATGGTAGGGTAAACTTCTTGAATAGCTTTATGATGCAGTTTTTTAGAAAGAATACTGCATGTCTATCAAATTAAAATCTTATCGTTTGTGAAGTTTTAACTCTCGGCATGGATTTCCATCAGGTGAAGGCCGAGTCAATTCGAAATTATTCTAGAAAAAAATTAGACAAAATTGCTCGACCTAGGGTCTCACAATTTTTTCATGTCAGTTTTTCTCGTAAAATTACTGATCGGCAAATGTTTTTCGTTACCAAGAGAAATTCATCCGATAAAAAAAAGCTCGTGTGTTTTTACTGTTGATAAATACATTTCAAATTGTATTAACATGTTATCGTGATTTGGCAAAAAATCACGAATCCAGGGAAGTAGAAAAAATGACTCGAGCAAGCTCTCGCTATTTTTTTTCCTCTGATTCTCGATTGTTTGCCATGACAATAAAATTTCCATACAATAATTAAACATGTATTCATCGATAAAAGCATTATCAATTATGTATTCAACCTTGGTAAATTGGTGATTGATGTCAGATAGTGAGAGATATCAGATATTCAAAATGTCACGATGATCATTACAATAATCATAATTATTTATAATTGATTTCATTATTCTAGAGTTTATCATGTATGGTCCACATCTATGAAACGAGTTTGAAATAGGTAACAGTAGTCGAACAATAATAGAGAGTTGAAGTGTTCATGAACGTTAACGTTAACGTAGAAATTGACAGCTACGCATGCGCATTTTCCAATTCTTCACGTTTGCGTTGTTAGTGGGCTTACGGGTGTACGTTATCTCACGTTCCTTCACGTATACCTTAAATATCAACGTACGTTAACCAAACTATACTCGAAATATGCCGATGAGTCGAAATTATCAAATTCGAGATCACCAACGAGTTCTGCATCAATCAGTCCTCTAATTTTGACAGGAATAAATGTTCGAATCTAAACACACAACAAAAAATTACCAATACAAACCGAAAACAAAATGTATTATTACGTTATGATGACAGTGACGACCAAAGTGGCGACTTCAACTCAATTTAACGACAATACGTAAACGTTATTTTTCGTACGTTAACGTCTACGTGGAGGTCTACGTACAGTGATTACTTCAACTCTCTATTATTTGAATGAAGGATGAACTTTTTCCATTGTAACGTATATTAAACGCGAATTTATATCTTGTCTTCGCGAACTATGCCATCGCTGTCAGTTTATCGTACTAGATGAAATATTATTCCATTTATTCAGCATTTCCTCGACTCGCGATAAATTACGTCTGAGGTGGGAGGGCGCCACTAGGCGGTTGTGTACGATGTCTAATGTTCTTCCTAGATTAATTAAAACGAAAGTGATTAATTTCGCAGTAGGAGAACGTTTAGTGGAGATTCATGATTTATTTTCGAACAATGTTCAGTGTGGGGTAGGTCCGGAAACAGAACTCCACCGTTCTTTCGGAATTAATAGGTGTAGGGGTGGTTCAGGTTACTCCCACCACATTTTCTTTAATAGATGAAAACACAAAGTCATCTCCACAACATTTATCAGAATGATCAAAGATCAATCGTAACGGAGCATGTTTTGGGATTATATAAGCCCATCATCAGCCAATAGAAAGTATCATATTTCTAGAAAAATTGGTGTTTACTCAGGATATAAATGCAAAAATCACTTAGTACTTACATGGAAATGGAAAAAGTAGACATACAAATAGTATAGGTAATAACAGGGCAAACTGGAAAATATGCTCCACGATCTGGCAATAATAGGTTTAGAAAAACTAAGAAACAAAGTGAAAAACTTACTGTCTCTGTAAGTTGATATAAATCATATCATTATGTTATAACTTATTTGAACGGTTTAGGATCGGGTTCATATTTCACAAGGGCCCACGTGCTCTTGAATTACCAGAAGGTGATAATTAAACTTCAAAAAGTCAAACTGACTATAACTTCATGTTATACTCTGCGTCTTCGAAATGGGTGATATACCCAAAGCGTAGAGTTGTCCCAGTTGTCAGCAGACCGAGAGCAGCTGATGAGAAACAGTACTGTCTCGCTCCTTCTGACAATTGGGGCAACTCTGTTCATCCTGGATTTCTTAGTTATGAGATTTAGCAGTTGAATAGGTGGTGAAAAAATTCCACTCAAGTATGTCAGGTAGTGCCATCTGTCAGCAGAGTGGTTTACTTGTAGTACCTCTCTGTAGCATATAGACGTAGGGGTCTGTACGTGTGACTATAGATGGCAGCGCCATACAGTGTGTGTCGCGATTTCTGTATCCTACCTTAGAGCTTTGCCACTAGATGGCTACAACATGACTATAATAACTTCATGTTGTACCCTGCGAGAAATATAGATTATTCGAAGAAGTGGCTTCAACAAAGTCATTTTTGATGTAAACAACCTGTTTTTCACATTAATTGAACGCAAATGTTCGTTTTTAGTTATATAGATGTTATACTACGACAGTTCCTGGAGAATCGATATTTTCCCCGTATTTATGAAAAAGAATTGAGGAACACAATTTCTTTTATTCAGTCCCTTGGTCAATATTTGAGGAATAATATTTCAAATTTGCAAAATGACATATTGAGGAGGTTTAAATTACGCAACTTCTGTCTGATTACATCAACCTTTCATCTTCATTATTCCAGATTTTTCGGGATTTACTGTCCTCGTTTCTATACTATGAAAATGTCACTGTGTTTAGAAATTTTCCTCAGAAAGCCTACTACACGAAAGAACATAAAGTACAATATAAAGTAAAGACACATCGACAAATCAAAAATAGCTGAACATATTCTTACTGAAGATGGACAACATGATGGCAGAGTGGAATAATATCAAAATGATTGGAAAAGAAGATAACAACCAAAAGAAAATATCAACGAATCTGCTTGCATTCTATGGAACGGATACAATAACATTGCTTACTGTTCAGTTAATATAGATAGAACATAGTATTCACTACTAAAATCTGAACATGAAAATGGTAAATTCAAGATTAAAGTAACTCATTTGTTTGCCAACGTCACCATTTGTCTCTGAGTAGTATCAAAACTTATACCTGACGAATATGCGAGAAAAATATTTTCCATTTTTATGTTGGAAACGGGAGCAGATTCGTTTCCAAAACGTCTGAAGGTGAGTGAACATTTGATATTTTTTATATATACCTATATTTCTCTTCTTCAAACAGTTCTCAAATCAAAGTGTCACTGACAAGGAAATTAATTTTTCTTTAGGGCTTTCTGATATGAACATTTTTGAACGCATTGACATCTTGGGTCAAACTTTATGGTTTGTCCTCAATACAATAAGTACCTATATATTGAATGAATACTTATATTTTTATTTTATAGAGACGAAGAGAGGGAATCCGTGAAAAATCTGGGATAATGAATATACCACCTCTCCGATACACTTACACAGAGTATTTTACTTTTCATCTTACCATAGAAGATAGCAATATTGTAAAATGTCAAATTATTGTACGATTATTCCACTTGGTGAAGCTACTGTGTTAACACATGGCGTGTTTTCAAGAATTCCGTTCCTTTGTGAAGTTGTTTACATTAACTATAGATTTCCATCGAGTATAGCACCCGAGTCAATACAAAAAACAAATAAATTTCCATCGAACAACATGGTAGTAGTTCAAATACGACCACGTACTAGGTTGTAATTAACAAATGGACGGTTTGTTTACCTATGCCAATCAGGGATGACAGACACATCTGCCAATTACCGATGCTTTCATTGGATATACATCGATTACGATTCCAAACCACCTCTCGTTTGTTTACGTTGAGCTACAAGAGATTTCAGCCGTTCCCAAACAAATCCCGAATCAATTTCTCATATAACGCGGCCATCTATACGGTCCGAACAGCACATCCGTCAAGATCAAGACGAAATATCGGTGCCATGGCAACGCAGCAACGACATGCATGGTCGAGATAACCCAATTCCCAGATTAATACCCTTACTGGTCCAGAATTAATCCCGTCTCTGTCCTGTTACACACCACAGGACAATGCGGCACGTAATACACAGGGTATATAGACTGCTACGTTGCTTTGTCCCTTCCAGGAATATACTGAATCGGATGGTCATCCGCTGGAAAGGATTATTGCTGCTAGGAGACAAGTCTTAGAGGAAGCTTTCGGGGGAATGGATATTGCCCCTGAAATTAAATTCGGCATACCAACATCAACGATAACTCTTTCTACGTGAGATAGAATGACACATGAAGACTACAGGGAAAGGAGGAATATTACAAAAAGTAAGTTTCGAGAAAAACGCATTTCAACGTTTAATACCTTCGTACTTTCTGGAAGTTGGAGGAAACAAAAATCAAACCACCTGGATTCATTTGGTGGAGTATAATGAGCAATTATTAAGCTGAACAACTAGTAATAAAAATCATATGCGAATAAAAAAGTAATCGAAAGCAAAAAATTAGTCCAAAGAATCAAGGGGAAAATGGAGAATGTCCAAATAAATTGTCAAAGAACTTATAATCCCCAAAAGCAGGAAAAATGTTCGTGAACAATGATGCGACAGAATTACTTATGATAAACACACTACAGTCTACACTGTGCCACCACTAACCACTAAACCACTAACTAAACCGATTCGTTTGTTTCGCTAACTATGTTGCCATCTTCAGAAGAAGTTTGAAACCTTCATCAACGAATCCTTCTCCGCCAATTAATCTTTCAACTTGATCAATATCTGACAATATCTACATTTCCTGATGAAACTCATTGCAGTAATGCTTCGTTCTGGTTTGCATTGGTTGAAAAGCTTTCTAGTTTGTACCAGACCAATCTTGATGTGATCTTGGATACAGCTTTCTGACTATCGGAGCAGATAAGGATTTGTCAACATCTTTACCGCTCACAGCATATTCCCACTTCTGTCAATATAATGAACTTTCGACCTATCGCAGCTGTGGATTCGGTGCAGATGATGTTGAAAAGACATCACATTACATAGGAATCAGTCAATTCTGAGAAATTATTATATACCTACTATTTCATCTTCTTGTATAAAGTTGTCACAAATATTCTGTATTCAATCCTCTGATAGCTTTGATATATGGATATTGGGTTTCTTTTCAGCAGGTAATTGAAAAAGTATCTCTGTGAGCTATACCCTATACATGTATTTTTAATGAAAATCTGGGATTGAAATGTGAAAGGGAACGAAATCCCAGCTCAAACGAGAAAGTCTGATTATTTTTAGTAAAAAAAAATCACCCATACCAATGGAGAGAATTCAACAATACGTTTGTATGACTTTGACTAACTTCGGTTTCAAGTCTATTGAAACAGCTGTGTGCTTCAGTGTTTCTTTTTTATTTAAATCGGCAAGTCTTGAAAATCATCTTATACTCTTATAATCAACTATATAGGTATATGATTCCCAACATCTACAGGAGGTTCCAAAAAGCCCCGTTTCCACAGGTTGCTAAAATAGGTAGATCACTGCCAAAAAATAGGTTTTGCTCGGTCAAAAAAAAACCTTCCTAATGCAACCGCCATGAAGATACAAGATGAGGTATCTAAAAGATACAATTCGTTTTCATATCGGATTCTCATAGAGGGCACAAGTTAAACGGTTCATACGAGTAGTTTGAAACTGTTTCGACGTGATTTTCCAGTCCATATACATGTGCACTTGAACATTATCCAATTTTTCACCCAAGAGGTACTCTTGGTTGAACGTTTTGATCATTCACTCTAACTGATTGAATACTTCATAATTAATATTTCTTCTCGGCATTCTTTGTTCAATTATTAATTAGAGAATTAGAATGAGTTTGGTTGTTAATGAATAGGTATCGTTATAGTTGTTTAACAAATTATCAGCTATTTTTTCTGCCGACAATAAAATTCGTGTTTGCATGATACAATTAAAATGTAGCTTGGGAATGAAAAAGATCACGGAGTTTTTTCTTTGAACCGTCTGGCAGAGGCTTCGGGCAAGATATGAGGGAGGATATAATAAAAAACGTCTGCTGAACTCGTAGGTATAGGCTTCCTTTGATGTATGGCAAATAAGAGGGCGTATTTTCATTAAATCTGCCTAGCCACAAAAATATGCATCGATAGAATATTTGAACGTTCATTTCAGTTTTTATTAAATATTGGAGCTTTATTTGAAGATCGAATTGTTTGCTATGAAAATAGGGAAGATAGTTGTTAGAAGCTCTATTATTATTTCTCTACCTAAGTAGATTGATCCATATATTACCAAACAAAAAGAAAGTGTTTATCAATTTGCGTACTGCGTAGTGTACTGTATATACTGAAATGAATTTGTTCCATCACTAGCTATATAACCTACCCGAAAACCTACCATTAAACTGTTTTGTTTCAAAATGATTATAATGATAATACTTTATTTTCATTTCGACAAATATCATTGAATGGGAATTGACAATATAATATAAATTATATGAAGAAAATGAAAAAAGAGTTAGATAGAGAAGAGAAAATAGTAATAGAATAGCCTCGGTAATACCTAAAACTAATCTTATTCTGAAAATTCTGAAATTGTATAAAAACATGTTTCCAATAAATAGCCTTTCAACATCTTTTTGAACATAATGATGTGTTTCACAGACCTCAAATCTTCAGGAAGTTTATTGACTATTTTAGGTCCAATGCAGTTCGGGGCAGATCAACTCACTTTACACCTTGCTAACGACAAATGAAAGTGATTCTTAATTCTTGTGTTATGTAGATTCTGATTCATTGTGAAAGGTAATCTATTTTTGAAAACATATACACATAATTCAAAGATATAACGAGATGTCAATGTTAAAACTTTATATTCCTTGAAGAGACTTCTATACACGATTCTCTAGCTGAAACATTTGCTATGCACCACACGTCCATTGTAGCAGTTGGTCCACCCCAGAAACTGACACCATACCTCAATCTAGATTCTATTTGAGCAAAATATATGTTAAGTTATTGATCCTTACTGAAAACTGATCGGAGATTGAAGAAAATGAAGTTCAGAAAGTTGATCTTAGAAGTTAATTGTTGACAATGAGCCTTTCAGTTAAGGAACTCATCGAAAAATACCTACCCAAGAATCTCACACTCTGATTAGCTGATTAGTATTCCTTAATGTCATGCTGTCAACAGTGAAACTTATATCTTCTATTTTGTTTTGAATATTGTGAATACGAACAATCTCTGTTTTGTCGACATTAAAAGAATCATGGTTGTTGAGGAAATCTGATTCCTGACTTACTGAGCCAGCACATTCATTTTCTAATATTTTGTTGTTATAACACTGTCTATACTATTTACATATAAAATGAACAGAACGGGACCCAATACAGAGCCCTGTGGTACTCCCATGTTTATGCTCAACGGCTCAGAATTAACTCTACACGTTTCATGTTCTTTATTCACTTTGTAAGGAAACAAATTGCTTTCGATTGTGAAGAAATGACGACAATCAACTGAGATTGAAAAACCTGTCCAATTGATTTTACAGCTCATATTACCTACCAGTTTTATACAAATACGTGGAACGATTTTGTTTTGGAGTATAATCAAGTGGGACGTTTCATAGTGCGAATGCAAATAAACCTTATTTAATGACTTCCAATTAGGCTAATTTGCACTTAACCAGAAGTTAATTTCCTCTCTGTTCACCTGGAAACAAACAATTAGTCGAAAATTAATTTGTATATCCGTCGGAAGTAGAACAGTAATTGTCTTTTGATGCCTATCTGAAATTTAAATCAGAAACTGACTAGAGGTGTGCATCATACATAAGAAATCTCCCAACAGTGATTGGATATAAAAAAAAATGGTAATGAATCCGTGATGATTTAAATTTTTTTCATTCTCATATACCTACCTAACCCCAAAGTATAATGCCTCCGAATTTCTATTCATCAGTTATGAGTTTTCCAATTTTAGTTCAATAATAGTATCGATTGTATTACGAAATCATCAATTCGATTACAAAATGCGTCACAAGGTTTTTTTATGTATTAAGGCAGCAAATGTTTTTCAAATCTGTCATATGCATTGAAAAATATAATTTGAATTTCGAATGTCATCAATTTTCATTTCAAAAAAATCTATGAATATAACATTATTTTTACATAATATATCTGAACACATTGTACATAGAAATTTGGCGTATCTGTTGTAGGAAGAACTGTACACCCTTTTGAATAGTATTTCTTTCGTGAGGAGGTTTGATTGTTGTGGTCTCGTTGTGGTAAAGCCGATCACTATAGTTGTTGAATCGTATATTGTAGGAAGAATGTAAATGCGATCGAAGGGCTGTTAATGATGATGAGAATTTTCTTACTACATCTCAAACACGTATTATAGTAGGTACATGGAGTACAAAAGATGCTTTTCCAAAACAAAATATAGTACTTTTGGAAAAAGAGATCATATACTTCAAGATTTGAATGATGTTACTGGAAATTGAAATGATATACTTCGAAATTCAGGTAACCATTCGTATGATGCTCTTGGAGAATCGAATGATTCTGCTGACACTTTGAAAGGTGTAGTCTTTCAATACAAACAAATTGATTCATCTATATTATTTCAATGACGAAAGCTTAACACCAAACAGATGCTCAGACATACCAAGAAGATGGTGCTCAATATTTTCGTCGCATAATAAAAAAAAATTTATAATCATCCTGCGATATCTCGGAGTTATATATATCCTGCAGTATCAGGTGCTAGAGAATTTACTGTCGCACTATTTCTAGCTGCAATCGTTCTGGAGCTATGGGAATTCCAATTTTATTCAGCAGAATCGTTCTCGAGAAATTGTTCCTCTTCGACTGAAGTTTCATTAAATGGGAACATTCTTGTCATTCAACGAGATACCAGATCAGGCCCACAGAGTTGAACTCAGGAAAATTGTCAATGATCTTGGAAGATTATAAATGCGAGTCTATACATACTACACATGAATACTATACTTTCCTTACAAATGAGACAGAAAAAGTTCCAATTCGAATTCACACTCCAAACTAATAACTGAGTGTAACAAATAAATAAAGAAATGAATGAATATGTCATTGATGGTTCTCACTGTTGGAAAATTGAAATTATTTTTCTGCAACCGACACACCGTCCAATACCAAAATCAGCTCTTTAATTGACGTTTCTATTACTGACACAAACATAGATATGTTGCTAGGCAACACTTTCAGTTCCTATATGCTATAGTTGAAATTCGGCTCCTAGGAACTAAAAAGGATATACTAGGTACTAGGTCATCAAGAATAAACAGTTATAGTTCCTTATTTGGGTTGGGACGCCAATTTCTTGCTTTCTAGATCTAGATCAGATACTTCAAAGTTCTCATTATGTATAGGCGATTCATGCTAAGGAGTACTCCCTCTACCGTTGTCTAATATAACTAACGTATGGGCCATTGATTGCTTTGTTTACATTAGTTTGCGTGTATTTTGTATGAGAAGTAGTTGTGTTTTAATTGTCTATAATTTTGTTTGAGAACTTCTATGAACGTTTAAAAACATGAGTCATCATTGTTGTGTACCTCATTGTTCATCTTGAGCAAAAAAATCCCGAGTATAGCTTTCATTCCTTTCAAAAATCAGAACAGTCTAAATTTGTATTTGAAACTAATAATTTGGGAAACAAGGAAGTGATCGGTAGGAGAAAGGTTGTGGATTCATAACTTGAAGATTGGAAAAAGTGTAAAGTTCTCAACATAATGAGATATTGTTCTTTACACTTCACTGAAAATTTACTCATACCTATAGGTATATTTTCAAATGTTTGTCTATTGTCTATTAATGAATATAATACCTACTACTTCTTGAGGTGGTGGTAAAAGAACAAACAAATTTCAAACTGATTATATCTTTACTCATGAACAGTAGAATTTTTAAACAGTAATTAAAGAATGTTATCAATCAGGGTTTCGATGATTATGTTGTAAAAAGTCAAGTAGAAACTGTTTACCTAAATTCACCTTCCAAAGAACACTTTATTCCCAAAAATTTTTTAAAAATATCATGCACTATCAGGGGAATATCCCAGCTATATATTCGAATTGGAAATCAACATTCCACACAGGTTTTCATGAGTATTCTTGTTCAATAATGATAAAAACTTACAGCCTATGCATGTTGGTATATATGAAGTTCAACTAAAGGTAGGGAGGTTATCTAATGTTGAACAGAGATAATAAAGTCCTCAATCAAAACACAGTAGACCGCTGGAAAATACAAAGTTCGAAAATATACAAATAACAAAGCTGGACGTTTGAAAACTCAAAACGAAATGAACATAAACACCATTACCAAACAATGTAAACAATCCGCCAATGGCCCATATAGTAGTACCGACATTCACCGTTCTGGCGCTACGATCTTAATCTCAGTCGCCTATAACTGTAGAGGAATAGTTATTCCATTCATAAAAAAAATATGATTTTTTTGTAATTTTCTATTACTGAAATTAGTATGCAAGCTTCAATTTCAGGTCAAATATCTCGATGGTAATGTTCGACCTTGAACACAGTTTGAATCTCCATGAACGTCTTTCCGTGCCATAAATTCAAACTAAAGTTTCAAATTAAGGTCTGCTTGAGCCCCTATTTGCCATAATCTACAATTCAGTAGTCTGGCTATCTACCTACCTACTTCGATATTGAACTTTGGGAACAGTTTTGTATAATTTACTAGAAGTTCGGCATTCGTTCGTATCCAGCGCGAGTTTATCTGCTCTATTACACGTCTTTTCCGATGATATTGAAACGGGGAGAGAGGCTCCCTAATGAGGTTGTACACACTAGTGATATTTTCGCCACATATCTATTTTATACTGATTTTTCCATGTATAAACATTATTTGAATCGATCATTCGTTACTTAACATCATTAGATACTTATAAACTCTTTTTACGCTTAGCCTGATGACGTAAAACACAATAAGAAGATAACCAAATAGTGAGATTTCACTACTACCATAGGGATGTAATGCGATATGCACAATACATAAGTCCCGTTGTATAAAGTTGCATTGAATTAGTCATAGATGGTCACAGTGGTCGGCACGATGGACTTAAAAACACAAAAACACATAATTATGTACTATCTTTTCCTGCTTCTTTATAATAATATTCATCTGAAATTCGAAAAATTGCTGATATCAAAGGATTTTAATTGGTACAATTGCTTGATATATCAAAATGTATGTTCTTAAAGTATGAAGATGAAGCTAATGCTCGATTCAGGTTGTTCTTTCGAGCAGTTGATCCATTAATTTTTCCAGATTTCTTCGAGATATCCTCTATTATTATCAGTAGTATTTCAATATACGTGTATAAAGTTCAAATCAGATGATTAGCCCGAAAATATCACTGCGTTTAAAAATTTCTGTCACATATTCTAAAAGGAAATATCATTCGGTTGTCAGTGACACTTTGTTTCAAAAAATGTTTGAAGAATGGATATATTGAGAAAATATCGAATTTTCACCTATCTTTGGACGTTTCGGGATCGAATCTTATCCCGTTTTCAACATAAAAAATGGAAAACATTATAATTGTCTTGGGATATCAGTGTGACACTTTTCAGTAAGAGACGTTGAGGTTGACATATAATTGAATGATGAAAACATCCTGTAACCAAAAAATAGGTTTTGCTCTAGCACTCTTGTCCAGTTTTCGATGCTTTTGGGCGATATCTCAGATACCTTTGGAGATGGAGTATTGCGGTTTTCACATTGCTACCTTAATCTAACCTCAAAAAAGTTATGTTCTAAACTACTCGGTACGAACCGTGTAACTAGCGCCCTCTATGAGAGTTAGATGAAAAAACAAATTCATGCGACGTGTCAGATTTCAAGAAACATCCATACAAAATTTCATTACAATGTTGCCAGTAGCTTCTGCATAATCGTGAAAAATGTGTAAAAAATCATTTTTTCAACACCTTGTATCATGAAAACGGATGCCGTTACGACATTTTTTCACTGAGCAAACCCAACTTATTTTGCAGTGCTCTACCTACCTTAAAAAGGGGGTCAGGTTTTCTTGACACCCTGCATATAGTTGGAATTTGTTTTTTAGAAAAAATAATTCAGCTCCATTTTCTGAAAATTAGCGATTACAGAAATGAAATGAGTACGCCACTGTATTATACGTAGAAAGTTATATGAGCCGGTTCTCATCCTGCCTATAGGTTGAAAGCATTGTCTGCTGCATGTGGTAAAAAAATCTAGTGAGCTGTAGTATCTGGTCTGCTCAAACAAGGAAAATCACCTACAGGTTTCTGTGGCCATACGGTCACCTTGAGGAAACACTTATTCCTATTGTTTTCCTGTCGAACCTACATAACCTTGAAAATCGTGAACGAGTTGAGCAGCTCCCTCAATGATTTTGAGTTCAGTATCACGACATAGTCACTCAGTAACTCAAAAATTCAAAAAATCATTCCTTCTCAAAATGGTTGCTACAGACACTACAATAGTCCTCTATTTCGTAATGTTTAACACCTAAATTGAATGAGAGGTAGAATCAGTAGTATCGATTATTAGCTTTTGATCAGGGCTCTGATTATCTTACTTTTAATGAACACTCAATATCGAATGTCGCAAATAAACATCACTTGGTAATCCATGAATGGAGACGGTTTCACACTTTCTGGTAGGCACAATTGAGAGACAGAATTTGTAACAAATCATCAATCTGAATAAACTACTTTAATACTGGGAGCACAACACAAAACTATATCTATAAAGGAAAGGAATATTAGAATAATGAGAATTGAAGGAAGATTTTTTTAGGAAAAAAATACAATACAAGTCACGATGGCACGACAGCTCTCGACACTAACCACTTACATAACCACAAATTTCGAAAATTTTGTCCGATACAGTAACATCCTCTGGTGGTCATACACTGAACTGAGCTATAGAGCAGACCAGTAGTTACAGCTCACTAGATGTTTTCTCCATATTTAGCAGACAATGGTTGAAAGAAACGGGAGGTGTTCGAAATTCGCTTCTCAAACGAAGTGTCACATTTGATCTTAATAAAATAATCTACTTTTTCTTTCTGTGATATTTGAATATTTCGAATTGATCCATATATGCTGATATGAACCACTCGTCGACATTCCTATGAGTAAATTCTGAGCAAATGGAGATATTGACTTTGTATACCAGAAATTAATGCTATTTATACGAAGCAATTCCGCTGGAAACTTGCTCGAATCTCGAATCCAATTAACTAGTTAACGTACTACAAGGTGTAACGATATATTCCAGTATCAAGTGAATCTTCTGCAGTCAAGTATTCGAACTTTATGAAATATTATTCCTAGGAAAGTGTACATTATATCGGTTAGAATTTCATTACAAACTTCAAATCCGAACTAGCGCTGTGCGAGGTAATATGAGGAGCGATGAAATTAATTTTGGTTCGTATATCAAAACTACTATTGTTCTAGAAATGATCATCAAGGTAGCGTCAAACGAAATTAAAGGATGATATTGAATTAAGTGGAGTCACAAGATTAATGGCGACAATTTCTAAATAATACCAAATCCAAATATGTAAAAACGTAGATGAGTGAAAACTGTGTTCAAGACTGAAAATTCAATGAGATCAATTCAAATCAATAAGTACGATATAACGAAAAGAAATATCGACAATTAGATGAGCATATCTTTATTGAAAATGGTCATCATAACATGGCGGAATAATATGATGTTGAAATCGTGGGAAGAGAAGATAACAAACAAGAAAAACCAGAGAATCTGCCTGCTTTTTACCAATATCTAATCCAAATATATGGGATGGCCTTGTCAAGTAGCTTAAATTATTCCTTCTCTTTCTGAATGAACTTCGAATTTTGCTAACATCGACATTTCTTTTATAGTATATAAATTATGTAAAGGATATGTTTCTAGTTCTTACTTCTCGTCGTAAATTCTGAATTTCAGTTCTCGAAAAAGTTTAGTGCATAGAAATATTTTTATAGGAATGTCGTTATAATGCAGTCGTTCAAAAGTTGGAGAGTAGAATTATTACCCAAGACATGTCATCTTGGTATATTGCCAAGATTCATGCATTGTTGGAAGTTTATGACTTCAGATTTCATTATTTCATTTAGGAAATGCAGTTTGATAGATGTTTTGGATATATAGCAAACTTCTCCTGAGGCTATACCAACCGATTAACTCACTAGAATAATAACTGATTTGTTAAATTATATCTATGACTATACAGCACAATTTCTTTCTTAAGTTCTTCAGCTCTGTACATTCCTTCTCGTCAACTACTTCGTGATGGAATGATCAAACACAACCAATCATAACAACATTACAGCGATAATATAACAGATCCCCATAGTCAATGTCCTCTCCTTTGGTCTTTATTGGATTCAACCCAGTCCTTCTCATCCAAATAACTATCATACAACAAGAATAGTAGTCTGATGTGCCAAACGTTGTGGGTTCCCGAAGCCTGCCGACTTTTTCTAATTTTTTTTTTTCGAAGGGAATTATTGATAAAAATACTGCGCATTCGATTACAGATCAGGTTTATCCAATTTTCAAGTTCGTTCGAATTGTAGTTTCAATATAAATATCACAAATTGACAATGTAATTGTGTTTGATTTAATTGTTGACTCTAATGGATACTAACCTATGTTGCTTATTCTTGATGACCTAGAACATCCTTTTTAGTTCCTAGAAGTTGAAGTTCAACTTTTGATCCTAGAAACTAAGAGCGTTGCCTAGCAACATACCTTTCTTTGTCAGTAATAGAAACTTTAACTTCATGAGCGAAGATTGGAATTAAAATGGACGACTTTGGGTCGGTTTGCAGAAAAACGGTATTGAAATTCGTGGCTAACAGACCTATCTACCCCAAAAAAGTCTGGAAATTTTGAGATGATAGCGAAAGATCGAGTGAAACAAATAATTTTTTATATAAATCGATACTGGGCTCCAATTTCTCGATCAACTTTTATAAACTTGCCAAATGTACCAATTCGTCTTTTCTGAAGCAATTTATTGGGTTATTAGAGGTAAATCTAGCAAAACTAATGATTCCAAACAGGAAAACACAATTTCAAACTGATTAAACAATGACCAAACTCCAAATGGAATGTCTGCTACTCGAAGTAAAAACAGCATAAAACCCTCAATGATTATAATCCACATACACTTTCAGCTGAAAACCACTCTGTTTTCGAAAAGAAGACATCCTCCTGTCTGCTTAGCATAATGCGGTCCATCAGGTAGGCGTTTCAGCATGGAGAGATCCATCGCCCCGAATAAATCATCAATTAGGGTTCATTCCCTTCGACATAGAGCTTGTCAACCGTCCGAAACAGAAGCGCATCTCCGTCAATATCGATGCTCTCTCCTTCGTAAGTGGATGGGAAGCCCAGCACTTTCCCCCTTTGAAAAGGGGTTTATACAAACAATAAACCTATTCGGAACCTAGGCCTTTCAATTTCGCTTCTGTTTGGATGAAACAGATGATATATGGGCTAAGATACTCAACTGAGGTGTTCATTATCACGAACTCCGAAATACCAGACATTTTCGTTTGTATGTATGGATGGAAGTAGTGTAGGTATACGTTCCGAAACCCCCCACTACTTTCCAGTAGGCGTGTCCCTATAGTGGGAGGGTTATAGAGGTGCGACAAAATACCTCTGATTGAATCTGATGAGCAGTCTTTCAGGTTCCATTACTACATCATCAACAACATAGACACATACACAAGGATTTTGTTTGAATGAATCAGATGATATGAGATGTTCATTATCAGGGCGGTCTTACCAGACATTTTTGTTTGTATATATGTATGGAAGAAGTAGTAATGCTGTCTGCGGAAACTCCTTACTACTTTCTGGTAGGCGTGACCTTCCAGTGGGAGGGGTAAAGAGGTTCGACAAGCTACCTTTGATTGGATACGATGAACAGTCTTTCAGGTTTCATCACCCTCTTGAATATAGCACAATACAAGGTTTCTCATAATTATAATCCACTCACATTGGAAGTTAATGACCTCTTTGAGATAAAAATACTGAACAGAGAGGTGTGTCAACCAAACTGAGATGTTGATCATCAAGGTATATCAGGAGTTTTTGTCTGTATGTAGGGAAAAACATAATGTAGGTATGGTACACGTTGGGTAATCTCCCACAAATTTCTTCTAGGCTCACGACCTCATCAATGCCATCTTCTATCGAGTTTTCTCTCAGGCAGATGGCTTCCTTCATGTGGTGGTAGACGGAGTATCGCCTGATGCTTTTGTCATCGATTCTGGCGTTCCACAAGGATCAATCTTGGAACCAACATTGTTTCTTCTTCATATCAACGATCTACTGGGAAAAACCACTTGCCCCATCCACAGCTTTGCAGACGATAGTACTCTCCATACTGCGTTATCTCCTAGTATTTCAATTTCTCCCCAGGAAATAAGAATTTGCGAAGATGGCAGGCCAACGCTGTCAATGAAGATCTTGCGGACATTATAGCCTAGGGCTAGGGAACCAACAACCTAGTTGAATTGAACGCCACCAAAATGCAGGCCTGTATTTACTTTATAATAATAAAGACGGAAGTCAGTATGCCTGATATAACAATGTCTGGTATCACCATTCCGACCAAGACCAATGTATCTATGCTTGGTATCTCCATCAGCAATACTTTCTCATGGAAAAATCATGTTCGATCCATCGCAAAAGCTGGTTCACAAACACTCGGTTTCTTGTTCCGTGCGAGAATCTACTTCACACCACAATAGTTTTGGAGTACTGTTTTCATGTATGGGTTTCAGCACACGAAGATTATAGTTCAGTGTTCTTCGTTCTTTTTTCTGTGTGTAGAATAGAATATAATGTCGTATATCATGATTGTAAATCAAAACGTGGGATGTATGACAATAATCACTGTAATTACTGTAATCTAAATTACTTTTTCAAATGAAAAAATGTCTAAATAGGGATTGTAGTTTATTTTGAGATAGACCTAACACGTAAGTCACGCCTTTTACGCATATTTCTGAATGACCGGTCCACATAAATGAATTCCTATTTCGTGACAGGAAAACACAATACCGCTCTGAAACAATTTCAAGCAGAACACCAGAGCACATAGATTTACACGAGTAGGATCCAAAATGAACTAGTTAGGGAGCTAGGACCTTATTTTCAAACGGTTTGTCGCATCCGAGATTTCTACATTGTCGAACAAAAAACGTGAGTGCTCATTCTTGAATGACACATTCGAATGCGAGATTGAATATTCGGGTCGCCGGAAATATGATTGAAATCATTAGATCGAACTCCATTTGATCGAACACCAACTGATCGAAAAATCAAATGATCGAAAGATCAAATAATCGAAAATCAATTGATCGAAATATCAATTGATCGAACTATACATTTTGACCGAATATAATCAATTGCATATAATATTCAAACTACATAGCGATTCGTCTGAAACCTCTGTATAGATTCCAGGTATGCAATGATATGAAGAATTTTATTGTGAGAAACTGTGAGAAGTATAACCACAGGTATAACTATATAGTGATCAACATAATATGTCAGAATTTATGTCACATTCGGTTACAGAGACGAGACATCGGTTGCGGTTCGTAAAGAATATCGTAAATAAATAGTCAATGTGGAAAGAAAAAAATCATCTGAAATGGATATTTTCATGTGAGAGTGTACAGTGCTTGTCGGATAGTTCAGGTATTCCGTGTAATTACGCGCGGGAGGAAGGTTCATTTAGGCCAAGTCAGGTTAGGTTGTTCAGAAACAGTAGTCGCTTTTAATGTATAAGTTTTTTTACGAAGAATATACTTTCTAGGAAGGAGGTTCATTTAGGCCGAGTTAGGTTAGATTAGATTTTCAGTTATTTATGCTCCTGTTTATGCTTTAGTTACCTGAATGTGCTTTCTGGGTCTACTATATTGCTGCTGGTACCCAACAAAAGGAAAAGCTCATACATTTGAGACCATGAGCAAGGGGAAGGTATAAACATTCCTCATTTTTTTTGTAAGATGTCACACTGTAGAGGGTTAGACTGTTACCCAGCGAGCACAAACATCCCTGGGATGTTTTGGGATGTTTTGAAAATGTTGGCATGAAGATGTTATTTTGAGACGTATAATATGCACTGACCAAAGAGGTCTTTGAAGGATATTGAAGTATTGTTTTTGTTCTTCTGTGGCATTTCTTTGTTTGCCTACTGAGAGGTATCCCTGGGATGTTTTGGGATATTTTAGGAATGTAGGCATGAGGATGTTTTTTTGAGGCCTTTCATGCACTTCCCATAGAGGTCTTAGAAGGATATTGAAAGTATTGTTTTTGTTCTTTTGTGCCCCTTCTTTGTTTGCCCCACCACAACGTCTCATGCTTACGTCACAATACGATGAATTCTGATTTGTTTTCGATTTTGTTCTTCTTGTTCGCAATTGGCATTCGCGTTTGCAGCGTGACACGCTAACATCACGCTGCTAACGAACAGAAAGGAATTTGGTGAAGTTTATTGTGTTAGAAGACTTATTTAGTTTGTAATAATGACCATCAGATGCAAGATGTGTTGTTCGGTGCCTCAGTGTAATCAATATATAAAAGTACGAATTCATCAATACACAGCTTCTCCGCAGTTGCAAAATCATGCATTGTGGAGAACATTTCAAAAATTGGGAAACCTATTTCCAATTATATGTCTGTGTGTAGTAAGCACTACTCAGAAACCGATAAAGAAGGTAATTTCATATCAAGAAAATATTTTTATGTTCAATCTATTTTTAATGCATTTTTTCATTCAAGGGAAATGGAATCCTAATGCAAAAGTTCATTTTGACAAAAGGCTTCAGAAAAGTACCTCGAAAATGTTTTTTTACAGCGATTTAATGTGCGCAAGACGTGTTGAAAATATTCTGTTGTGTCCATGAAAAGGCTTTAAAAAGAACTAGGGAGAAGGTAGTTTTGTGACATATCAAAGACATCTCGATAATTGCCGCCTGCGGCGGACATCGGCTTTTCTATAATAGTTCTATTCATGTGTGAACAGAACATCGCAGTGGAGGTTCAATGTCTCGAAATCTCGTACTTTTAACATCTCTGAGATGTTTTTGTGCTCGCTGGGTAGACACCTCGACAAACTCTTCTAGATGAGTGAAACCACTCGTGAAAGTCTATGTACAAATGAAACGCTAAATGAAATGCAGTAAAACAAGCAATTTCCTCCGGAGGCACAGATATATTTTACACAAGTGATTATATGGAATGCTTGCAACTAGGGCACTGGCAATAATATATAATGAAGCTTTCTTATGTGTTTTATATGGCGCTAGCGTCTAGTTTGCCATTTTGGAGCTGAACAGATGTGCGACTAGGGAGAAAAAAGTACGAGGTCTGAGAGATACATTGTTCTACTTCAGACAACGCAAAAGATATCTGGGATTATATACAGGGTGAGGTTCGCTGTTTGCGATAGATTCCAAAATATTTCGCGTTATACAGGGTGACTCAAAAATGCGTGACGTATCAAAGTTATACTATTTCGGATTCTCCTTTGTGAGCTGATTTCTTCAATGCATCACACTCTGGATCTAGCGAGAATGATTACAAAGATATAGGGTGTTCAAAATCGAGATTTTTCAACTTTAGGATTTTTTTGGGTCGAAACTATTCATGATTGGTCAAAACGGCTTACATGTCCCTATCTTGACTTTTGATTTACTATCTACTGATATCTAATTTGAACGAAAACAGGGTGGTTCATAATTGAACCCTATGCTGGAACAACGTTGTAACCGCCAAGATCTATAAAAACGGTATTTCCATGGAACAAGGTTGTATGTGACCTATACAATCCGCTGTCATGATAGTGGGGGCATAGAAAATTTTTATGGTGATTTCTGGTGTCATTTCGGTTAGTCAAGTTTGGAGATTCTGTGGAACAACGTTGTATGTGCATCACGGGTTCTAGTTTCCTGCGCCCTTTCTTTGTTTACATGTGTTGGGTCTGTAGTTTATCGTCGTTATGACACAACTAAATGATAATTAAAATTCTTTTCTTTTGATCACTTGGTTTCATTTTTGATCTTGAAACAACGTTGTAACCGCCTTAGTTCCCTGGAATAACGTTGTAACCGACGTGGATATATAACGTTGTTTGATTGAAAAAAGAAAAATATGCTCATAAATCATAATTCTGCATGTGGTCAAGTCTATTGTGCCTATCATCCAGTCAAGTTCTTCCTTGCTAGCCATATCAGGCAAATATTGACTTCATTTGATGAAACAGGCGAACATATACGGTTTTTTTCGATTTACCAAAAAAAACATTTTTGGCGTTAACTGCGTTGTTCCAGCATAGGGTTCAATTCTGAATTTTGAAATACCCTGTATTCGTCCAAATTGAATATCAGTAGATAGTGAATCAAAAGTTAAGATTCTAAAGTTGAAACATCTCGATTTTGAACACCCTATATCTCTGTAATCATTCCCGATAGATCCCGAGTGTGATGTATTGATAAAATCAGCTCACAAAGGAAAATCCGAGAATGCAATAAAATACAGGGTGTCTAATAATAAAAAGTATAACTGTATAGCACGAAATATTTTGGAAATAAGCTGCTCATGAGCCTAGACCATCACAACAATTTTTATTCATCTATCTCAAACAGCGAAGCCGTTATCTCACTTTCCTATTTCAAAGACTCACCCTGTATGTATCGGTAAATATTATTGCCAGGATTATCATGATCATAATCTGATTTTCATCAAGATGTAAGTGAAACAAGTGTATGTTTCACTCACTCTCGATCGAGGCACCTCATCAGATTATCAACTTGTGAAAAATAGAAACAAAATCTCAAAATGTGTTCTAATTTTTTTATCGCTTGGAGCACACGAAAGGTAATCCCTATAATGTTCGAAGTCCAAAGTGCGTACCTAGGAGGTAGGTATTGCATTTTTCTCAAACTTCTGGAGATCTTGGGAATACTTCTTTAGGCAATAAATTCCAGAGCATTGACGTTCTGTAGACAAACGGGTTTTGATGAAGTTCTGTTCGACATATTTCGAGGTTGACAACGGAAGGATGTGCTGACTTGGTTCCTCGAGTACGTCTGACTGGTATTCCTAGTGATGGAATAATGGCAGATATTTCTGAAGAACATTTCTCGTGGAAGAATCTAAGTACAAATAAAAGGTCGCCCACTCTTTCACGGTGTTTCAATGACGTCAAAGAGTTTGTGAGTGTGGCATCACCCACCAGGTGAATGGCTCTTCTTTGGATGGAATCAAAAAGAATCAGCGTATGTTTGGGTGCTGAACCCCATATGTGGGAACTGTACTCTAGAACAAGCTGTTTCTGTGCACGGAACAAAAATCAGAATTTTTGTAAAGCAACCTTCGAATCAATTCACGCAGAACAAAACACAGAACGGTTGAACAGTCGCACACTACGATACGGCCGTTTATTCAACTGAATCCAATGATGTCTGATTTATGTGTGAAACGTGACTGTATCCAGTGGATCACAAAAGACCCCATTTACTCAACAGAAAACACGAAATCCCACTTCTGACACCACGCCGACAAGGACAAGCCGTAGAGCCGAAGAACAACAACAAATTAATGTTTGCTCGATTTTCAGCACGTGCTACTCTATAATTAATTCGAGCAGTGGTGTGACTACTACTAGAACTCTCTGACACACGTGATCGCGATGACAACATATGCATACAGTGTTCAAGAAGGTGAAGCATTTCTTGAGAGGATGTAGAATTTATTGAAATATCCATGAAAAATCGCCTCACTAAAAGTTGGCTAATAACGAAGGTATCATCAATTGAACTTTGGAAAAAGATCATTACGGTGTGATTTCTCGAGTGGTTTTCCTTTTCAGTTTGTCTAGTGCTAGTCTTGCTCTCTTTCTCAAAATCTGCCAATAGCAGAGAAACTCAACCTCGACCGAGGTGTAAAGTATCATCTATAGGAATATATTTAATCATAATGGTGATTCGTAGCGATATTGATAGGAACTGTATACTATGAACACGTTTTTCATCACAAAGTAGAACATAGAACCGTAATTTGTAGGTATGTATGATAACAACACGTATAAGTCGTCAACATGTAATCCATCAGAATGGCATTGAATAAGAACCGTATTCGATCAAAACAATAGTTCGTTGCTTCAGTGAAACATCATCATCATTAGAATGCGATTGTCACAGGTTGATGTTGCGACTGTAATGAACGGGTATTTGAACTAAGTACAGTGAACAATAATTGTCTCAAATAAGAATAACTTTCATCATGCGTCTACTAGGCAATATTATAACGTGAACGGACGAATGTTTATTTTGAATTGAGTGCAGCATCATTAATATAAACAAATGTATGGAATGAGTAGGTACGTTACCTTTGTAAAACGAATTCACTGGTCACTTAAGAACAAAGCAGGTTAATATCACAGGACCGAATTGAGAGACAAAAATGACGTTGATTAGAATTTGCAGAGAATTTATAAGTTCAGTACAACATGGAGCTTGTCTTATATTTAATTGATTCTTCCAAAATTTATTGCTGAATTCTGTATAAAAGCAGGAACAATCCGAATAAAAGAAGACAGTCTGAAGTTATTCTTGAAGCAGTCTTGATCAGTCTCCAATACGATGTCTCGATCTCCGTTGTGTTAGTTGAAAGTTTTGTTAGTGAGCCTCGGGAGTGATTGAATTTCAATCATTGAATCTATCGAGCAGAATGTAAAATGTTGAGTCTTAAACGTGACTCAATATAAAACGTATCCAGCCGACTTTGTATCTGTCTATCAAACATGCTACGTTCGAACAGTACCAGTGAACTTCGTTAATAATACCTGTGTAAGTAACCACTCAGGTAGATTTATGCTAAACTGCAACTTTTGTGACTAAGACGTAAAAGTGAAGTGAATCTCTCGCCAATTAAAAAAAAACAAGTGAACAGTGTAACAAAAATGTGCAATCTAAAATGTAAGCAAACTTTGATTTTGTTGCCTGTAACCTCTGCCTGACCATTCTGCCTGAATATATGTATCAGTAACTATCTATATGTTGTCTTATTGTCTACAAACTCAGTCTGCCTCCTGCCTCAATAATCAACGAACCCATTGATCGAGGAAAACTTACTTTGTAACGACCCCCTGTAGTAGGCCAACTAACGAAGAAAGTTGGGGGCATTACACGACGAAATACGATCATGATTTTTCATTGTCTCGACAGAATATATTGTTATACAATATATACAATTCCGACAAATTACAATCCTGAATATTTAATATCATGATGATTTACGGTAATGATAAATCACCGTTCTGACAGAATACGATTCTAATGGATGAATGTCACGACAAAATACGGTTCTGATAAACTGTATTTTCTCTCTTTTGTTGAACAATCGTTCCGTCAGAATACGATTTTGATAAAATTCCATACTGATGCTATACGGTTATAATGAATTAACATGTCTGTAAAGTACGTTATGATGTTTTACGTTCCAATAAAGTGCATTCCGTCATTTCACTTGATAATGGATTACATCATGAAATCACGTGAAATACCATTTTAATCGAATATATTCTGATACAATACGATCTCGATGAAATACGTTCTAACGAATTATATGCAGCCGCCGCAACCGAAATCGCTTACAAGCCTCAGAAGAATAATTATGACGTCAGTTGCACGTGACTGAAACGCACAAAACACAGTGCGCCACTGGCTCAGAGGGAGGCTAAGGGAAAGCAAGAGGGTTATAAAAGTAAATAGTACGTGCATTAATTACTCGCGGAACGTATGACAATAATGCAAACAAGACAAATTCGTCACACAATATTGTTTGAAAGGCTAACAAAACTAACAATAGGCATCCGGAGCTCATGCTGGAGATATATTAACCGGCTGGACTGTCACGGACTTTGGTCCGGCATACAAACGTTATTATTTTGGAGCAAAGAACCGGAAAATCGTGGAACAAAGGATCACATCAGGGGATAAATAAACATATCATTAGGATTGTAAAGCTCAATACATAGGTCGAAGTGGGAAGAGGATTCAAACTAGGGTAACAGAGCATGTTAAACTCATTGAAAAATCTAGAAACCCACATTTAGACTTTTACAATACTAAAAGTTCCTTTGCTAACCATATTCTGAATTCTGACCATTCTTTCAATATGGATACTGATTTGGAAGTATTGCATATCTGTCAAAAAGAGAGATTGTTGAACTTATTAGAGATTTTTGAAATAAATGCTTCTTTACCAAATAATGATATCTTCTCCCTTAATGAACAGACTCAATTTGATAGTATACAATTGTTCAATGCATTGAATTTCCGTAAATAAACAAAATAAAACTTCTCATCCGCCTTGGTCCACAACATAATATATTTCATATTTCATGATTCCATAACTTCAATGTTTTCATACAGGCTATATTCCGAATTCAACTGGTCAGTACTGTCAGTAGATCCACTGAATCTGCTGAAAATCTGTGTTCCGAAATATAAAATCAAAAATACAGTGCTGTAATTCGGGACACGTTTTCATGGTTTTCATCAGTAGTCAGCAGCAGTTGATAAGCTGGTGAAATTTGTCAGTCTGTAGTTTCTCGTTTATCTGGACTAGATATTTAATATTTAATATTCAACATGGAAGAGCAATCGATTCTTGTAGCCTCCATAGTTTCTACGATTATTGACGATGACGATTCAGATTCAGGCTCGAATGATAAAGAATACTTGGACATTTTGTTGCCATTAATTCCGAATGATGCACGAGATTGAGAATTGAAAGATTTATAAAAAACGTAATGATGACGAATTTAGGAGACATTTCAGGTTTATTTAGTTATTTATTTAGCCAATGCTGCTTCTTCTTTCGTTACCTCTACTACTTCATACTCAATATTATTCTCAGTGCTTATCATATCAATAACAGGTATTTTCTGATATTGAGAATAATATATAATATATAATTAACAACGGAAATAAATGTTACATTCCTTCCCCTCTAAAATAATGACAGTTCACTGAAGCCACACTACCTTTCGATAGTCAGCAATTTCAGCAGAATGTTGAGTCGAAATATTTGGAATGAATAGTATGTTTGTTCACAAGCATCTGTCACTTTCAGTGAATTTTTTGATTTCGGAATGAAAAATCAGCAGATTCAGTATTGTCAGTTGAATTCGGAATATAGCCACAGTACAATCCCTTATTGGCTGTGGTCGTGGGTTGGTATCCCTGACTGTCATTGTCGGTCTCTTGTCAGTTGTCTGTGCTACATTGGCATTGATCAACATACCTGTCAGTGTCTGTTAAGTCATGGGATTTCTGTCCTTCACTACTTGCTGATTGCTACTCAAGTGGTCAAAATGGCAGTCTATATCAATTTTTTCAAAAAGTCACTTGAAGACTTCTGAGGGTTGCTCGTAAGTTGGCAACCGAATCATGGATAAGAACAAATTTAGAACAATTTGTTTTTAACACTGTTGATATTGCCAGGGTCCAGAGTTGCCATTTGTGTTCATCGGATACTAAAATGTGGGGTTATTGTCTATTATTTCATTGAACTTTATTTCATCGTTATCTCTAAAAACTCCATCTTCAGAATTACTTTTGAAAATTCTCAGTGTTCTTTGGGATTGCCTACAAAAAGTGTGAGGTATTCATTCAGACTTATTAGTTCTTGAAATGGGATTGATTACTCTCAAAATCAAGCTTCTGAATTGACAAAGTTCTACAACGAGAATTTCCATCGATACCTAACATATGGTGAATCGATTATAAGTTATGATCCGAAACAGCAACACGACCAAAAACAATAAATCTCCAAATTTCCGACGTTTGGCTCATTTTAGCTCATGGGCCCTTTCCTTAAAGACTTCGACCTATATAAATTCGTCAGTTTCAAGAGGGCAAACTTCCTAAGAAGTATATTTCATCAAATTACGGCAGGAATCCCGTCACCTTCTTTTACGACTAATTATACACCTTCACGACCGACGTAATATTAAACAGTACCCCCAACTTTAATCCCGAATTCATAAGGGTTAATTAATGGTTGTAGAAGAACATCAGTTCGGCATATAACTTCTCCAGAATAAATGCTGAGGATACTTTGAAGAATATCTCATAATATAATTATTACCCAAACTTAGCTCTCGAACAAAAATGGCCAACTTGTTCGTTGTTTTCTGTCATTCTTATCAATTGGGACACCTCTCAGCAAACACAGTTACATCTCAGCAATATTCCAGCGATGTAACAATTGTGACCTGTGATATCGCATTCTATGTCGCATGGACGTCGATGGGATGTCAGATGGATATTGTTTTGTCCCACTCAAGTTTTATCCATGAGACTTTACTGCGATGAGTTCTCTGTGATAAAACAGCGATATATTTCATGTAATGTAATTGCAATATGTTATTTGTGATGGAAACGCTATGTGTTTTTTCGCGATAAAACTACGATGTGATGCACTAGAAGAAGCTCCATATTACCATTGACAAAACCACAACGTTTTATCGAAATTGATGAAAAGACAATTGAGAAATGAATAGAAAAAAGATTTTTCAAAAACGAAACAAGTTTATATGAACTCTATTTCCTAAAATATCACAAGGAATTAACACTTTTTTTTTTTTTTTTTTATCGCTTGGAGCGCACGAAAGGGTATTTAGATAAACCCTGTATAATACACACGTCTATGAAACATATCCAAACAGATTAATCACAACTTTTCCTTTCGTATTGTCATCCAATGCAAAGAACCAAAACAAAGTTTGATAAACGCCCGAAGACTCGAGATACATCATCAGAAAGTGAATGAAAAAGCGGTCCAGAACCGAAATATACCTACATATATTATGCATATGGCGGCGTATATCATCAAAGGGCAGAGGCCGTAGGATTCTAATACAAAAACGATTGAGGAGAAAGGGAAATGCCAGGAAAACATATCAACGATAACACGTATAATAAATCTGTTATGGAAATTCTGAATACACAAGAGTGAGGAAATTCAAAAGACTACCGGAAGATTACCATTTTTATAAGATAAGGTAGGATACAGGACCGTGTGTATACAGTTTGATAGCTACATGTAGAACGCGGAATAAGATAAGTGCCGAGTGCTGGTTGTTTTTTTCACCATTTGAAATGAGATTATTATCACTATCAAGGGATCAATGCATTTCTTCTGAATCAAACTCGGATTTCTCTGATAACAAGCTGACACACCTATTGCAGATTTCCAGAATTCCTATCACAGAAATCCTGGACAACGGTTACACCAAAAGTGGTAATACCTTTATTGGTGTTACATTTTCGATTTCTGCATCATTTTATGAACACAACGATTCCACATAAATGCGACATTTCAAACTTGAATATTGATTTCAATTCTATTTTTGAATTTTTGTCCATGTATGCAGTGATTATAAATACTATCTGTTGGTTCATCGAGGAGAGAAAATCCCAAAAAATTTGTTATAATGAATGCAATGATTATATTCTGATATACTCATAATGTACTAGATGTTGGAAGAAAACAAATCCCGTCAAACATAGGCAGCATCAGAGCGTGTTTCTGTATATGCGAGGACTTCAGGACTTCAGCTCGTACAAAAATATGAAGAAAAGCTTCTACCAACTAACCCTCTAAAATGTACCATTTTCAAGGTGAATGGTGTTGAAATTGAAAAAAAAAAGTTTTGCGAATATCTCTGGAACTGGTTCATTTTTTGTGAGCATATTCTACTAATACACTGAAAAAAAAAATTGAGTGAAATTTCACTCAAGGTCCACGCAATAATGAGTCAATTTCGGTCCACGCCCGATTGAGGTGAACAATTTTTTGTAAACGTTCTCATTAATAGGAAAACTTTCTACAGTGTAATAAGCTTTGTTTTGTGCGGAATACGTCATAATTGGAACTCTACTGGAAAAAGTACAGCTTTGAACACTTGAACCTCCAATGTTTTTTCATAAGAAGGTACTCTTGGTTATGAGCTCTAGAGTTGACCGTTTTCAGACGTAAATTTTTCAAATATTTTTTTTCATTTTTTTTATATCAATTTATCATACATCCAAAAACAAATGCCCAGATGACAGTGGTTATGTCAAAAAATTATAATTCTCAGATGTCAGTTCGTTATAGTTTTAGTTATATTATAGAGAGATGAAAATTGTGTATACCATGAAGAATGGCTGATGAGGATTTGATATCCGAAATGAGTTTTACTCGGGTGAAGTCATATAACCTGTTAGTGAGAGATATACTTCCCATATCACTGATTAGAATGATTTTTTTTTGAAGTTCCAAGCTCATCAAGATCAGAGTTCATACAAGTATACTTCTCCTATACATTTCAATTTTCATTTCAATACTGAACATATTGGTAAGTCATATTTTTATATCATAATACATCGATTTGAGATGTCAATGTCGATTCTCAATTTCAGAGGATTTTGATTTTGCATGCTCTCTTTTTCGATATTCAACAGATATAATGCAATGTTCGACGTGGCAAATAGCCAGGAAAGTAGTTGTTTTCTGTTGAATATTCAGAATGATATCATATGTGCATATCTCAATATGAAGGATAATGCAAATTCTCTACTTCAGAAGATTTTGTTTTAAAATTCTTATCGTGTATGTTCAATAGATGTAATTCAATATTCGTCGTGGCATATAGCCAGGGAAGTAGTTGTTTTCTGTTGAAAAAACCGAGAACGAATTAATATTTTCATCACATGGAGAATGCGAATTCTCAATGTTTTACTTTAAATATATATATCCACTTTTTTGATGTGTGAATAAATATATCCAATCTTCATACAGATCACGGAGAAAATGGTGATTTGATTGCATTGACCAAGATGATGGGTGTTTTGCTGATTCAGGGCCATCGTGGATAAGTCGGTTGTGGCTGGAGCCTCGAAATCCTCATCTATATTTATAGGGACGCAATGAAGTGCTTCCGATTGCGAAATATTTGCGGGATTTCTCGTCGCCAACTTACTTTGTCGTGGCATCGGAAATGTGGCGATAAATTGGAATTGCTATATTTTTTTCGTTTTGGCTTTCCGTGCACGATACGATACGGCATCATGACGAGGATTATTTCTAGATTTATCGGGGATTCATCTCGGAATACAGTTTCATCCAGATTATGATAGGTATAATCTGCGGTCTTCGGTACACTGAAGCGAAAACTTATTCGTCGGAGGTTTATTTGGCAAGATACTGCATACGAGAGAAAACACAAGCCAGATGCATAATCAGAGATGATCTCATTTTGAATGAAAATAATATTATAACCTACAGACATTATTTAATATTATAATAGTTTGAGAACTTGAAGATGGAAAAAATATCAAATTTTCACTTATATGTAGGGTGATTTGCCATAAATGTCCCCCCCTCTAGCTCAGTTATTTTTGAACCGATTGCAAAATTTTGAATGTCATCTAAAATGATTTTCGATAGAGTTTTTTTCAGCCACATCAGAAAATACAAGGTGCTCGGAAAAAACGATCTACAGGGTACTATTTGATTTTTTTGAATGGAATTTTTAGATTCTTCCTGGAGAGCTGATTTCATCAATGTATTACACTTGGGGTCTAGCGAAAATGATTACAGAGATATAGGGTGTTCAAAATCGAGATTTTTCAACTTTAGGATTTTTCCATGACGAAACTATTCATTATCGGTCAAAACGGCTTCTATGTCCGTATCTTAACTTTTGATTCACTATCTACTGACATTTAATAATTGGAACTGATACAGGGTGATCAGAATTCCGAATCTTGAACCACACTGTATATGGTCCAATTAAATGTTAGTAGATAGTAAATCAAAAGTTGAGATGGGGACATTGAAGCCGTTTGACCAATGATGAATAGTTTCGACACAAAAAAATCCTAGTTGGAAAATCTCGATTTTGAACACCCTTTATCTCTGTGATCATTCCCGCTAGACCCCAAGTATGCATTGATGAAATCAGCTCATCAGGGAGAATTCAAAAATACAATGAGATACAGGGTGTTCCATTCGAAAAAATCAAGTAGTACCTACTCTGTATATCGTTTGTTCCGAGCACCCTGCATTTTCTGATGCAACGGGAAAAAAATCCCTGTATTGTATGGAAAGTTCTAAAACAGAGCGGGTTAGCAGGAAACGTATCTGATCCAAATTGAATAACTTCGAAGTAATAGTCACTAATCTTGTAATTAAAATATGAGATAGTCATTTGTTCTTAATTCATAGTCCCTTCTGAAATTCCAAGCAGAAGAATTACCAGAGGAAATGATATTATTAATTTGAATTAATCCCATCTCAGTGAAATTAACTCATAACTTGGAATTACGCAGGACTGATAGGGATAACAAGATTATTCACATAAATTGAATGTATAAGTAATGTTGGGGGTGACTGCAACCATCTTCCTTTCGGTATTAATTTCAATAAATTTAAAGGCCTGACATATTCCGTATCTCTACTATGAAATTCGTGAAAACTGACATATGCGAAATGACCTACCAATAGTCGACAGACGTCTCGTATATACAGGGTTATGCGTAATTAAACGCTTTACACTTCACAGGTTGCCTTTGTTTGAAAATCATTTCGAGCTATTTCTCCTTATTTTTCATGCCACTGAGAAATGTTGGTTATTCTGGAATTTCCTGTTCAATTCTGTTGAAGAAAACACATTACTTTCAACTGAGCTCTAAAATTTTCGAGGTATTCGATCCAAAATAGCTTGTATAGGTATTTTGCATTATTTTCAATAGCTGCCACAAATAAATCATTTGGATATTACATTTCTGATTTTCATTATTAAAAGTGATGAAAAATCACTATATTTTGTATGGAATATCGCGAAAACTGTTCATTTGAAGGTCACGAGATCTCAGTATTTTCCACAGAATTGATCGGGTATTTCTAGAAATTGAAGTTATTCAAAACTCTATTAGTACGTGGTTTGGAAAATATTTTATGAGTCAACAGTTTAACAGTCCCCCCAAAATAAGGATTATAAAAGGGAAATAATATATCAAAATCAAGGGAATTTTCAGTTATTGCAAAAAAATTGTTCCAATAATTGTTCAATTTCTATTCAAACCAAAAATATGTCGCATCATAGTTTCGATTAATTTTCATCGTGGAATAACCTTTCTAGATATCAGCCATCCTGACCTCTTTTTTCATTCAAAAAATGTTTATATTTGTTACCCATTAAAATCTTTATTATTTCAATTTTGTGAATTCATTCATTATAGCTGAAAAATATGGATAATTGAATGAAAAATATCAAGCATTTTGAGAAGTGCTGCAGGAATTTTAGGTTCCTTTGAGGCATATTGTTGAGATCACAATATGTGATAATTTTTTTTATGTTAGTAATTGGTGTTTTTCTTAAATTTCTGGAGGTTATATGCCTCGGGGAACACCTCCCTTGGCAAAATGTTCCAGAGCCTCGCTGTTCGTTGGATGAACGAGTCTTTGGACGGCAGGTCTCCAAAGTGACCACGAAGGGGTGCGAAGCCTCAACTCGACGGGTTAATCTCGCGGGGACTGCCAAGGGAGGAACAATTGTTGATGTTTCAGAAGAGCATCGTCCATGAAAATATCTATAAAATAGAGCCAGATCGCCAACTTTCCTACGGTGTTCCAGAGAAGTGAGTGAGTTTGTGAGCGAGGCATCAACCACGAGACGAATTGCCCTTTTTTTGGACAGAATCCAACAGTTTCATCAGGGTATGTTTGGGGCTGCAAAACATTATTAGGTATTTTAGTAATCATTTGAGCGATTCGACATCACTAGACGCTGACAATGGATCATCACTCAATCATCTCTGAATGTGATGAAGAATGGATTTTCGTATATTCTGAATTCCATTTTTTACCCTATCGATCACAAACTGACTTTTTTTGATGTCATCAATGACCATATTATCAATCATCGATGGAAATCATACTTGATGGTTCGATTTCCATTTGCCACAATGATCCTATATTTCACTAGCTTTTTTCCCGATATATTATGATAGTGAATGCGTGATTGAATGAACAAGTTCAATTCAATTCCATTGGGAAGCATCAGCTAATGGTATTTCACTAAGTGGTTTATAATGGCTGGTTTTCATTATGCAACGTATTTAGGAAAAATTATATCAGGTTTTTATAGAAAATACAAGTTGATGGGCTTCGCCAATGACTAAAAGACGCCCAGTGAGACAATAATTTGATAATCACCCTCATGACTTCTTTTCGAAAATCATCAATCAAATGATTGCTTTCTGATACAGGGGGGCCATATCTGTATCTCACATCTTCAGTAGGTGCGTTATGCAACTAAGGATACACGAAAGCATCTATACACAGGACGCACCAAGTATTGTTGCGCCTCTCGCACGACTTGCCCGCAATATTTGATGCGTTCTGTCTAGACCTAGACGGTAGGATGTGCTAGGTAAAAACTCGAGAGGTTAGGTTGATGAAACATATTTCTTTAAAATCACGATCATACAAAGTTGGTCTGAAATTCTTCGATACAAATCCAAATTGAGTGCCAATCACGATTTTGTCTGCAGGCTATAGTAGGCTTTTTCGAGAAGCAGATGTTTAACTGATCTTCTGAATATTTTATGATCTAGAATATTCTTAGTGGAATGTGGTAGGTGATTAAACATTTTTTCTCTTCATACATATTGGAGTGTTTTGTTAAATTCAGTTTGGGTATTGGCAGGTGAATATCACAGTTTTGTCTCTGTCTGGTATTATAAGGTCTATCCTCTTCAGGTGAATTAGTAACATATCTTTTGTGAATCAGGCATACTACTTCGAGGATAAAGATGCTCACTACAGTTAAAATTCGTAGCTGTATAAAATTATGTCTACAACTATCTCTGTAGTTAGCCCTACACAAATATCTCAATGATCTCTTCTGCAGCACAAGGACCTGATTGAGGAGTTTTTAGCTACAAAATCCCCAAAATGCAATGCCATATCGTAAATGGGACTCAACGAGGGCAAAGTAAGTCAATCTGGCTGTGGATATGTCGAGTTCATTAGCGACAATTCTGACGGCAAATGATCCAGAAGCTATTTTCCTACATAATGATGTTATATGTTCATTGAACTTTAACTTATTGTCAATATGCAAGCCGAGGACATAGTACAAAATGTTTCTTTTATAATGATACCATCTATAGTAGCAAGCTATCATAGCTGAATTTGAAATTAACAATTTCAGTTTTATCTACATTAAAGAAAAGGAAGTTTGAAACATACCATTCTTTTACCTTTAATAAATCTGTGTGAACCACTTCCTTCAAGATTTCAGGGTTTTTACCATGCCATAATAATGTGGTGTCGTCTGCAAAAATTGTGAAGGATCCTTCAATATTCATTGTAGCGAGGTGAAGTAACAATAAAATAGGGCCCAAAACAGATCCTTGGGGTACACCACAATTTATATTCGATAGATTAGAATATAAATTGCCTACTTTCCAATCAACATTCCATTCCACTTCCTTCCAATCAAAAACGTGTATTTTGAAATGAGTGGAACAATCACATAACGAAGCGAAGATGCTATTAGCGTATCATTCGAAAGGGGCGACCCGACATATTCCAAGGGACACACGTTTTCTCGTCTTATCTCAATTGGCCCTTTATGAAGATTGATCATCGCTTAGCCGTAAATCCTGGTTGGCAGAGACTGAGCAAGAAACCGCCCGCGGGCCCGAACTCGATGTATGGAACGGGGTCTCATCCCCCAACCCCGGCTTCTAATGATAAACTTGTTTGTCGGACTTATCCGGTATCCCGGGGAGGCGAGGGGTGAATGGTAATGGGGTTGGATCGATTGGAACTCCAGATACGAGTAGGATTCAGGAAAAATACACCGGTAACTTTTTCACGGCTCACTAGATGTACAGATATAGAAAACATTCTGGAAGTTCTAGGAAAAGAATCATGCACTCATGAAAAATTCCAACTAACAATAATTCCTGCTGAGCATCGGGGATAAAAAAGAGACTTGCTATTCTTTTGTATCAGACGATTATTAGGCGAAATCAACATTCATAATAGAGCCGCGACTTTTGGTATTGCTTGAAGACGGTTTGGTGAACCTATGGAATGTGTATAGGTAGATGACGTGAACTTTATAGGAATAGTCGTACCAAACATTCATAGACCAGGCAGTTTCGCCTTTCTAGAGGAAATGGCTCTTTGGCTCCCTACACTTTGATTTTAGCAAGATTTCCATTGAAAGCGTCGACCTCTACCTTCGTCGTGAGTTCTCAGTTTCCTGGGAAGAAATGTGATATGGCAAGTGGTTACTCCGGAATTGATGGCTATAGTATCAGACGATATACTCCATCCACCACCACGTGGAGTGATCTGCCTGGAAGAAAGGTCGATGAAAAAAGGCAAAGCTGGGGTGGAGAAGTTCTTGGTGCCAAACGGGATAGACTCGAGGATAGATGTATCATTGATACATCTTAAGCTACAGTTAGTGATTCCCATGTTTTTCTAATGGAATACGTAGGTAAGTAAATCTCTAGTTTATTTTAGATGGCGAAACCATATTGTTTATTATTAATGTTTTCTATGCTTTCGATATATTCGATGAGCTCAATGTTGATGGCTTTCCCCATCACTTTGGAGATGACTGAATATAGAGCAAATGGGCATCTAGTGGATGGGCTTCTTTTATGAGGATTGGTTGGACTCTTGCCATTTTCCAGTAGAATGGAAAAATGAAAGAACACCCGACTACGTACGAGATGGTAAATAACTTGCAGAGAATCTCTGTCAATTCTGGTTGACGCTTCTCGAAAATAATGGCTGCAATTCCATCAGAACCGCTAGAGACCATGGAAAATGCGCCTGAGAGTTTGCTGCAAGCTGCGAACATATCTGCAAGTATGTTCACTTTTTCTTACGATGTTGTTGCTAATGTGTCGTCGACTTCCGTGAGTGGTAGAAATGAACTATTATTGGTAAAATTCCTTCCGACTGCTTTAGCAAGGGATCAAAAGGAACTGAGCCATTGGAACAATCTAGGGCTTCGCGAGACCAAGAGTCCAGTCTTGGTCTTGATATAAGACCAAGGCCAAGACCTAGACTTAATGAATCTTTCCAAGACCAAGACTTGACTTTTGAGACCAAGACCGATACCAAGACCAATACTACATTTATTTTTCGAGACCAAGACTAAGACTGCTCAGTCTTGATCTCAATTCCGGGAAGCCCTAGGACAATCTATAAGTTTCGATCTCATTTTAGCTATTTTATGTTCCCCGGACATAATAGGGTTTCTTGCGCTCTAAAAAGTGAAAAAATAGGGTCTATACTTTTTCTCAATATCCTTCCTTAATGACCATTTCGGATTATAAGCTATGCCTATATGCGGTAATCCTGCTAATATAGACTCACACCGCCAGTTGTAATAGTACGATCGGAACCAATTATTTGGCCACTGCTTAGTCATCCGATGCCAGACTGCCCAAAATATCCCGAAATCACCTCGCTTCGACCCTCCGAATGAATCGTATGGATGTGCCAGAGTGGCGAGAACGCCACACTGAATACGTAATCAAAGGTCCCGGACGCATTACCGAAGATTTAAACTTGATGGGGACAATTCTCCATAAATTCCGCTAATTAATTTCGTACGGTCACAGGGGGCCGTGGTCGACAGTCGAGCAGTATGCCAGTTGTTTCCGATGCGGACGTCGGAGGGCGTGGCCTACTTTGTTTTCCCAAATTGGCCTGAACCCGAAAAGACCTTCGCTACCTCCAGGCACATGATATTTACTACGAAGGGATTTTTATGTTTGGGTGGATTTCAGAAGGTATATAAGGACCAAATTGATGTTTGTAGTGCCTGCCTATATGTGAATTGCTCTACACTCGGAACATGGAATCGGAATTTTTTTATTGACTCGGCCGTTACTTGATGGAAATCCATGGCAAATGTAAAAACTTCAACGACAAGATTTCCACAAAATTCTCAAACACACAACATGTTTTGCTAACACAGTAGGTTCGTCAGGTGATTCAAAATGATTGACTTCCATTCCCTTATTTTCTACGTGTAGAATTTCGGAATTATCATCAAAATTATGGTTTACTTCTAATATATGGTTGGCGTATGTTGAATTTGTTTTCTTTTTCGAAAAAATCGTCTTATGTTCATGAATGCGCTGATTAAACATACGACCTGTCTGACCGATATATACCTTAGTAAAAGATCCACAGTTGAGTCTGTATAACCATAGTTTTGATGATAATTTCGAAACACTACACGTAGGAAATAAAGGAATGAAACTCAATGATTTTGAATCATTAGAAATCAACAAACTCAAAAATTCTCACATTTTACTTAACGATCAATTAGACCTCAATAGTTCACAACTGTTGAATTTGTTTTCTTGATAGATAATTGATATGTATTCGCTATCAACCCTTTCAAGTTAATCCGGTACACGGTATGCTGATATGCCTAATTTCCGAAAATGAAGGTTTGGGTATATCACATGACGAAGCTACTGTGTTAGCGAAACATGTGTGCTTGAGAATTTTGTGGAAATCTTATCGTTTGTGAAGTTTTTATATAAAATCGAAAACGTTCGATCAATTTTGATAGTTGAGAAATAATTGTACGCCTTTTTGAATATTTTTTTTTTGTGAAGAATTTTATTTTTTGTGGCAATCTGGCAATGCCGAACACTATAGGTATTGAATCGTATATTGTAGGAAGAATAGTAAAGCGAAATACGAAAATTTGCGAACTGTATAACCGGGATGATTATTGAGATTGAGACGACTGACCGTTCACTCAAGAGGCTTGAGAATAACTGCCTATAACGAATTGTTTCATTTAGGTAAAAGGGTGAGCTTCACAGTGAATAACAATTAGGGTATAACCCTCCTAGCCAGATGGTCATCAAAGATCCATGTTGGAAATATATTAATGTATAATAACCTGAATATCAAAAGAAAAAGGGGTGTTTTTTCACCCTACCCCGCATGTGACGCTCCTGAAGGGAATTTTGGATTTTTGAATTGAGAGTCTTATTTCCCATCGAATGTTTATGGCGTACAACAATTTTCGAGAATTTATTGTGAAGGATTTAAAAGTTATAGGGAAAAAATCGTATTTGAGGTGTTTTATTCAAAGGGGCGTAGCTTTCTTAGGAATCATTATCGTACCCTCAATAATAGGAACTTTTTGCCTTATATTCATGCAAGGAATACGCCCCTGAAAGGATCCCACTTACTTTTGAATCACCCTGTATAATCAGTTTTCCTGCATATAACACATTTACGCAACATCAGGACACTCAAGGATTATCGATTGTTCACAAAAATTCACGGATTCACTTGAATATCACCAATTTCAAGAGCATCAACACGATGTAAACAGATAAACAAACTTGAACACTAGGCATCATGCGGCATCCATCTTTCTTTTCCAAATAGCGCTGTGATTAGTTGACGCTGTCAGTGATGCCAAGCTTCTTGAAAACATCAGGTTATCAGAATTTCTCTCTATTAAATCAATGTATACTACATTTACAGCTGATTCTACTCGTGATTCTCGGATTGAGGCGTGTATAACTTGGGAAACAGCTTCTGATAACTGAGAAATGTATGGTTATTCAGGAGTTATGCAATGATTCATATATATTAAAAAAAGGTAAATTGTCCCGAACTTTGACTCAGCACGAATAAAATACGGCAACATCAAATTAGCGATTTGGGGGATAGACTGTTCCATTGTATGACTCCACATGAAAATGTAAATAGCGCCGTCCATCTTTGTTTATACGTCCATGGAATACAATCTTCCAAAGGGTTGGTGGATTGGATTTATTCTTGTATCTGCCTGCCTATCTACTAGTCTAAGAGAAAAAACGATAGTTTCCACCTGTTAACAATAAGTTGACAAGCTGATACCCATTATTTCATAATGACAAAGAGATACTGCTCTATATTCTCCTTTTCATGTATCACGAAAAATATCCCTCGAGACTTTCGCTTTTATCGTAATGAAACCCTAAAAAAAGATTAATTTCCTCTTGATGTCCCAAATTCCGTGAATACCCCTATGGAAAGGCACGAGAAAGTCCCTCTTTCAATAAAAAATCTCTAAAGCTTCTCGTTGAATTCGGAACGCATTTTAAAAACATTCAATTAGAGCACTTTGGAAACGTACGTACTACGTAGCTAGTTTGAGTGGGAGTATCTTTTAAATGCCACGAAATTGAATTTTCTCTTTTTTGCCTTGTGTCGTCCTCCCAACTTTATATTTTCTGTAGAAGCGACACCAATTTGTATACTGTTTAACGGCGTTTCAAACTTGAGATCAAAACAATCTGACAGAACTGTTATTTCTTTCGTATGATCATTTGCTTTTGATTCAGGTCCAAGAATCTTATATAATGGAATACCTTGCATCAGGGTGTTCTGAAAGGTGAAGCATTTTTTTTTTTGGTAGAACTCATTGAAATATACAGATCCACCATCCGCACGAATCTCTTTACATTGAATACCCGACTGATTTCGCCTGTGTCATCACTAATACCGTCCATAATCGAATTTTGTTCTTCTTCTCTCAAGAAGACTGATTCAATACAAAACGTTTCATCTGACTGACATGCAGAGTTCTGTAATAACTTGTAATAACCCTAACGTCAAGATGTTTTGTGTCATCTTTCACTTCATGTCAAGGATATTCTATTTTAAGCAACATTTTTTATCTTTGACACTATTTGCTTCGTTTTCTCATCCACTGTCCGATCGTCTGAGCCGAGCAAAGTGGTAAACTTTCTACTTCAGAAAAAAAAACAAAATTACTTACTTAATCATGAAGATATTAATATTTTGACAAAGGTGATCCGTATTCAATTACGGACCCTTCATTTTCATCAACACAATTTTTTTAATAATTTAATGTCCCAATTCCAATGTTGAATGAAGTATAGTTTTGGTGGAGTTGACTGTAAGTTTTTCTTCCTGCCCTATGAAATTGGTATAGTTTATTCAAAGTCTTTGCTCCAAGATGCCAACCAAAAAAACCTCTACCACTGTAGAAGCAATACTATGGAAGTTTGATTACTCAAATAGCTTCATCTTGATGAAATCTGATTGTAGGAGTCTACTCAGCTTTCTAATAACAGGTATTCAGAAGAAAAAATAAATTTTGTGAACTTCACACCTGACTGATTGAAAATCATGTTGGTGCATATGCGGAACAGCAATACTAAAATGCTAATACTTTCAATAGTCGGTATTGTCACGAGTAAACAATGGTATATCAATAAATCACTAAATCAGTTAGTTCGTATCATGTTCCAAGGAACTCTCATGAGAAACGTGCTAACCTATAATGAACTGGATGTGAAGGTTCCAAAGTTCCGAGGCTACTCTCGACTCTTCGTATTATATTCATTGTTGTTCACATATATTTCCTCGCTACCCATAATATCCCATGCTACAATAAATATTGTGATGTTCGAATAGTCTTGTGATTTCAGCTACCCTTGAACTATCTGTGTCTAATTATTTGAATAAGGCTTGTTATTTTGATATTGTTGTTTTCCGACAATCATGATATGTACCAGTTTTCATCCAAGGTAAGGTGAGCTGTGTAAGCTTTGGAAGTATTCATTGAATGATTTATTTCTCCTATTGTAATTTTTTTAAGAGGCTCATTATTACATAGGTAATAGGTATGTTAGTGTTTTTATTTATGATATCGACTGTGATTTCTCGTTCCCAGTCCCACACAGTTATGGTTTAATCCACTCGAAAACACTTCCTTGGGTTCATTTTCATTTCAGGAAAAGGTTGAAACTTTATTATATTATTCTTACGAAGACATGGATCGACTTTTAGCACTCAAATAAAATATATTCCTATACTTCCTACTGCAACAATCAAACATCTTTGCCAAGAATGATAAATAATAGTGTTGTCCATGAATAAAATAATAATAGGATTGTAAAAAAAATGTGACAAGTAATGAAATTCACGACGATATGAGTGATATGAAATATTTCAGAATGAAAGCAGGTGCTGCAATTGGCTTTGAATAGACTATACCAGCCGACTCCCAGATGCTTATTATCCTACAACCCCGAGAACAACATTCAAATGATAAAAGTGGTAAATGAGTTGTGTTTACTGCGTCAGGAATATGTTTATTTTGTTGTGGGACAAGATAGAGCCGGAGGATGACCTCCATCAAACACCCTGAATACTTCAGTATGTTTTGTTTCCTTTTTCTTGAATCGCAGCTTAGAACTCCCGAGAGAGAAGCGGAAGCAATATCAGAATAACTCCGTTAAAAATAAAACATCCCCTTTCCTTCTTTCTTGCGTCGTCCCGGAGGAGTATCAAGCAAGTGCCTCATTTCCTTCAGTCTTTTATAATTTAAACGGCCGTTTCACCACTCGAGCTGCAATTTCCTCAGAAACGAAATAAAGCCGAAACCATCGTGATAATTGTGGAATTTAAAAGTGCTTTCGACTTATTTTTCTTTCGGTTGTGAATCAAATGGCTCGAGATTTTCAAGGAAAATTCCTGTTATGAACGGGAAATTATGCCCGTGAATTTTTTATGGAATGATTCGAGCGGAATAAAAAGCACTTCCGGTTTCCAACAGTGGTGTAATTATACTCATAGAATATGGCATATTTTAATACACTCAATGACCCACTTCTGTAATGGTATATAACTGTTAAATCAATACCAAGCTGGAAAAATTACCGTTCATTTGATTTCTATACAAAAATCTTTCAAAAAGCGATTTCTAGAATTCCATCTCAAACTGTGCAGCAACCATAGCTGTTGAAGTTTTTCATATACTCACATAGTAAAGGTACTTCAACAGCAAAATCCACATAGTCGGATTACACCCTCAAACATAATATCTCAGACTGGTTTATTCACATGTTAGAACCATTTATTTCAGGAATGGACACAAATGCTGAAATCGAATAATCAAAATCGGCACTTTCTAGCGGGAGCTATTGATGCTCCGAAAACTAATGAAAGCAATGCAAGTGAATATCATGAATGTTGCCAAATGTACCAAACAACCCAGCGAGCACAAAAACATCTCAGAGATGTTAAAAGTACGAGATTTCGAGACATTGAACCTCCACTGCGATGTTCTGTTCACACATGAATAGAACTATTATAGAACAGCCAATGTCCGCGGCAGGCGGCAATTATCGAGATGTCCTTGATATGTCACAAAACTACCTTCTCCCTAGTTCTTTTCAAAGCCTTTTCATGGACACAACAGAACATTTTCAACGCGTCTTGTGCACATTAAATCGCTGTAAAAAAGTCATTTTCGAGGTACTTTTTTGAAGCCTTTTGTCAAAATGAACTTTTGCATTAGGATTCCATTTCCCTCTTGAATGAAAAAATGCATTAAAAATAGATTGAACATAAAAATATTTCCTTGATATGAAATTAACTTCTTAATCGGTTTCTGAGTAGAGCTTACTACACACAGACATATAATTGGAAATAGGTTTCCCAATTTTTGAAATGTTCTGCACAATGCATAATTTTACAACTGCGGAGAAGCTGTGTATTGATGAATTCGTACTTTTATATATTGATTACACTGAGGCACCGAACAACACATCTTGCATCTGATGGTCATTATTGCAAACTAAATAATTCCTTTCTGTTCGTTAGCAGCGTGATGTAAGCGTGACACGCTGCAAACGCGAATGCCAATTGCGAACAAGAAGAACAAAATCGAAAACAAATCAGAATTCATCGTATTGTGACGAAAGCATGAGACGTTGTGGTGGGGCAAACAAAGAAAGGGCACAAAAGAACAAAAACAATACTTTCAATATCCTTCTAAGACCTCTTTGGGAAGAGCATATTACGCCTCAAAAAAACATCCTCATGCCTACATTTCTGAAACATCCCAAAACATCCCAGGAATACCTCTCAGTAGGCAAACAAAGAAATGCCACAGAAGAACAAAAACAATTCTTCAATATCCTTCAAAGACCTCTTTGGTCAGTGCATATTACGTCTCAAAATGACATCTTCATGCCAACATTTTCAGAACACAAACAAAACATCACAGGGATGTTTGTGCTCGCTGGGAGCTTTCAGTAAGAAAGGGGTCGTAGAACTGATTTAGATCAAATGATGAAACAGGACCACTTGATATCATCCATGTGACCACCTACAAACAATAGTCGAATTCAAGAAGTTGAACTGTCTGATCTAAACTTATCCCAAGTTGACTATTGATTTAGGAACACACCTGCCAGGTCACATAACAAACTGTCTCACAACATTCCAAGTGTTTATAGCTAAACTTGGTGGAATATGTCTTGTCAAAGTGCACGGCGTGTGATACGTCTCTATGTTTTCGCTTCCATATTTGCCTCATTAAAGTGTGTACGTTGCATAATTAATTCAAATACAAAGATAACAAGGAGTCAGGCGGAAATTTCGATAGTTTTGATTACCAAGGTGATTAGAATATGATGGAATCACTGATTAGTACGTTGTCACTACTGAAATTTCATATTTCCTTCCAGGCAACATTTTTGTATGGAAGAATATGCGCCGCAGGGGAAAATTTTGTCGGGATTCTCCTTCCAGTGTGACAACAACTCCATCCATCACAACATTAGATTATATTCAGTTTCATGTTCTCAGTTTGTTGAAATTGATATAAAATGATCTGAAAATGGAAACAATAAGAAAATCAAGTTTTTTTATGTTTTGGTTCCCACGAAAAGGGATATTATATGTAATGTTCAGAGAACATCGTGAGAACCAAGGGAAATAAGGTAGGAATTGGTGTTCAAATTTCTAGAGGTTATATGCCTCGGGGAACACCCCTTGGCAATGTGTTCCAGAGCCTCGCTGGTCGTTGGATGAACGAGTCTTTGGAAATAGATGTTCTGCAGGTCTCCAAAGTGACCACGAAGGGGTGCGAAGCCTCAACTCGACGGGTTAATCTCGCGGGGACTGTCAAGAGAGGAACAATTGTTGATATTTCAGAAGAGCATCGTCCATAAAAATATCTTTAAAATAGAGCCAGATCGTCAACTTTTTCACAGTGTTCCAGGTAAGTGAGTCGATTTTTTTCTCATAACTTCTCTGAATGAAGAGAATATCTCAATGAGGTTGAAGATTATGTCAAATGAGTGGTGATCATTCTTTCTATCGAGCAAAGGATACTGACTCAACTCAAATTTATTATTTTTTTATATTTTATTTCGTTGATATTGCCAAAAAATGGCTGAAGACAACAATTTTGTCATTTTAGGAAAACTTATTTGATATATGATACCTACTATCATACTGAATGATGTTTCAACAATTTTGAGATAATATATTTTTATTTCAATTTTGAATATTGATGCAATACTGATGTATTGTTATGTGATAACAGGAATATTCTAAGTGGAATAAATTTCTTCAAAAAAAACAGGAGGAGCGATTACCCCCTTGCCCCCTCCCCATGAATGACGCACAAGTGATAGCAGGATAGGTAATAAATTTCAATAGGCCCCGCCCCAAAATAGCGAAACTAGTCCCTATCGAGCTGGGTCAGAAGCAGCGGTGGAAAGAATGAATTCAGGATCAGGGAAATGTATTTAATGATTTGCGCATTATCAAATGCGAAATATTGAAGTTCACTCCAAAGTGAGCTTGTGTGGTACTGGCGAATGCAATTAATTTGATGCGTTTGGCATCATATGGTATTTTATAGGTCAAGGAAGGACAAAATCGTGTTGTTATCTCTAGAGATTTAATCGAAAAACTTTCAGTATCAGCAATTCGAGAATACAAGTGGTAAATGATTGATATGCAATGTGAAGTGTATTTTACGAGAAAATTGCCACTCAATCATTCGACTGGGAAAGAATTTCGAGATGCCAGGCACTTCGAAGTCGTATATTAAAGAGGCAAATTATATTCTGCTGAACAGCTGCGAGTGGCACATTATATATCACTGGAATACTGGGTTGATCTCCTGTAAAAACATCATTTTTCTGATTGATCAGCGTAGACTAACTAAATCTACGGAAATAATTCATTTTATTTTGACCATTGTGAATATCTTTAGCTCATTTCCCCAAGAGTGTTTCAAACACAAAACATGTCTTGAAAGAATTCATTTCTTTAGTGAGGAAATATTGTCATCATTATCTTGAAGCGTTGACATTATGGGATTTTCAGTTATTTAAAGGCGTCGCACCTCAAATTTCTCACGATTAGATAGCAGAGAAAGCAATAATTGTCGAATCATTAACGGATATAAACAGGAAGTTCTCAAAGGTATGGCATTTTTCAATTAAGAGGAAGTAGAATTCATTGAAATTGACAGATTCACCAAATATCGACTGAAAAATGTTACATAATAACGGAGATACTATCAATTGAACATTTCGCGAATTTTAAAATTATACTAAGGTGGGCGAGTGCCCGATTGAGCCCCTGCTGTCCACAGTAAAATTTTGTTTGTTTGTTTAGGGCTAGTCGCATTTTGAATAAGTGAAGAATGGCGCAAAATACGAAATTTGTTTACATGCTTTTGATTCATGGCGAGTGTCGCCGAAGTGCAGCAGCAATATTCCGTTTGAACACGGAAAGATTACCGTTAAAAAATCTCCCATCATCGTGAATGTTCGTTAATTTGGTGAAGGGGTGTCCACAGGAAGAAAGAGGAGGATGTGCTGGAAAGCATGTACCACCAGAAATTGTAAATATACCAGGACCGTAAGTGGGGAAGACCACTGATTTTTTAAAACGACATTATCGTGAACTCTATACTGAAAAACTACCAGTAAATTAATTTTGAATTTTTTCATTCATGCTAAGACGATGAAAAAAATAAATTAGTATATGTCCATTTCAGAACACACAATTCCTGCGCCATTTGAAATTTCTTCAATTCATTGGTGTGACTGGTGCGACGTCTCAGTCCCAACACGCCTATTGTCCTTGAACTGACCAATTACACTGCAACACTGCAGAATGACGAGGTATCAGAGAGAGATAGCTACAGTTCGGCACTAATACGTCACGACTCCACCATCATATTTGGCTGTTTGAAAGATCGAATGAAATATGCTGATTTCAAAACGATATAGATTCGATTCCCTTCAACTTCAACTCATAATATTGATTGTACATAAAATGTAAATCATGATTCGTCGATTGAAAGAGGTTTGCACGGATTTCTTCCCTCAGTGGTCTTCCCCATTCTATCGGTGCGTTTTTGAACTTCGTTGATTGCAACTTTCATATGGTCAATTTTTGGTGATTTTGATGACATAGGATGGGATTTGTCGAGGCATTTCGATTGATCATCGTCTAGTGACTATTCGCGTACAATCTCTAAACAAAAGCAACCATGTTTTCCTATCTGACAAAGTGGTTGATGGTCAAATTACCTCCTGAAACATACTTTGAACCGATGTTAACATACCTGAATTGTATTCGATCTGAAATCATATCGCAATAATGTAGTATAATATACAGTATTTTTATGCTTCACACTTCTCCATCCTGTTTGAAGGTTCACAATATTGTAGATTTCGATAATGAGGTACATAAGAAAATCTTCCAGAAGTTTTCAGGAGGAGTTTCCAGGAAGAAAGGGTCCTTTCGAATGATAAAATGAGGTTCGTCTCTGATATAGGCCCATATTATTCAACCCAAAATGTCGAAAACGATGTTTGAATATTCAAATTTCTTATTCACAATCCCCATGCATAAAGATAAGATTCGATTTGTTCTCCCTAACCTTTCAAGTTAAATGCGGAAAAATCTATAATTTATTGTCTTCTCTGGAAAGATCTCGAATTTCCGGACTGGGAATTCTTTCGCAGCGCAGACCGGGTGAAACAAAAACCAGCGAAAAATTTATGGCCGTCGTGACACACGCCGGTTTGCTCGTGCTCGTTCTTCTCCCAAATCTTTAATATTTCCAATCCATAAGGGCTCATTATTTACGATCAGAAAAAAGCAGACGAGACAACGGTTCGAGAAATGGAATTGAGCGGTTATCCCGCTCCTACAAAACGAATGTCTGTGATTGTTAATCATCAATAATGTTGGATTCGCTAAACTCTTCCAGTAAGAAAATTTTGTAGCATGTTTTCCTTGGCAACGGTGATTTATCATTGTCTAGGAAAAACGGTATGAGTCGCTCCCCGACAAACATTTTGATAAGGGGCATTGATGACCCAGTAAATGGGACTCTGAATATCAGTACACTGCGGCCGGCAGCTGGTACCCAGCAATCATATTCAGTTCCCTGGCAAAGGGCCAGTACAACATAATCGGCACATTGAGTTTTCAATATCAATCCCAGCACATATATAAATGATGGGCCTGTAATGGTCAATTACCAACATTGGTTATATACCATCGAGGTAGGGGGAGATGTAGGGGTTTTGGGGGTTCAATGGATCTGAAAGTTCTAGTAACACTATATGTTTCAATGTAACCCTCTCATAACATATTATATCAAACAGACACATACCAGATGGATGGCACAATGATATCTTCTTAAACAATGGTTAGTTAGCATGAGAAAATCATCAGCCAATTACCGATACCCCAGCATCGTCACTGTCCCAGACTACACATACTCATTGAGGGGACAAACCTAACACACAGGGACATACGAAAAACATCTCCTTATCACCGTTTTTGAGAACTCCTCAACAAACTTCTTCATATGCTTTGGAAAAGAAATATCAACTACAGAATAGCCGCAAGGCTCATAAAATGTTGATAATGAAGCAAAATTTCGAAGTTATTTCCACAAGTCAATAAAGATATATCCACCCCTGTTATAATTGGTACTCGAATCTAGTAGGTATTTATTATTAGATGGCCAGGTAGCCGTGCGGACAGAGTGTCCATATTCTAATCCGCATTCGCTTGCCGGTCGTGGGTTCGAGTCCCGTCGACTGCAGAAATTTTTCTGATGGCCCAAGAAAGTGTTTGGGATCACACGTTAAAAGGTAAGGCCCCCGTCATTTCTTGCTCGCACAAGACTCTCGAAGACTTCTGAGGGTTGCTCGTAAGGGGGCAACCGAATGACGGATAGAACAATTTTAAAACATTTTTTTTTTAATAACGAGTTATCATGTGCTTTCATAGTGACAATAGGTTCATATTCCAGTTTCACAGAACCAAAATGATTGGAATGTGTTGCTAGTGGTGGAAAAAAAGGAAATATACACCTTGGTAGTGAAGAATATTATCACCACGGGATCTTATACCCATCTGATGAAGCCTTGAGATATAGTCTTGGTGCCTGGATAATACTGATAGTCTTTACTACCATGGTGTATAAATAACTGTTATATACACCTTGGTATCGTGAAGAATATCAATTACCACAGGACCTTACTCCCCTTGGCTGAAGTCTCGGGATATTACCTTGGTCCCTGGGTAATACTGATATACTACCTTTGTATATAAATAACTATTCTTCTGCATTATTCAAAAATTATCTGATTGGAGTACTCCCTTGAGTACCACTAATAAATAATAATATATTCCTCTCTTCCAATCAGTTAGTTTGATCAACTCAGTAAAATTGATTTCCGATACCAATTTCATCTTCAGCTATGTCTACTTCTTCCTTACATCGTTTTTTCTGTTAACTTTTCTCTCGAAGCATTGCCAATAGTTTTGTTATGCTGACTAAGAGAATCTTTCTAATCCAACTTCGCTAATTTCCATCGGAATTTCAGCATTCGATTTCTTGTGGATGGCCCATCTTGCAACGCATTGATGATTATTACCGTTATTATTGGAGAACGAATTCCTTTCATTCCAGGCAAACACCCGGTTAAATTACCCGTCGAGTTTGCTCGTCAAATTATCTCGGCCTTTGGCTTCGTACAATCAAATGCTACTACCTTCATTACGGTGCAAGTTATTGTATTCGGATCGCTAATGCGACTACTAATGATCGCTGCTGCTCGACAAAGATAGGAAAGCATGGGATCCCCTGAAGCAGTGGCGGTTGGCGGTTGGTGAATAAGCGATGCAGTGCTGCAGAGCTCAATAAAAAATGGAGAACATGAAAAACAGTGTTTGCGACGAGGTTCAAACCGTAAATGAATGGAACGTCTTGGAACGCCGCACCACACCATATCACAAGATGACGAATCATCATCATGCGATTGAAGATTGAAGCAGACTTAGTCATTAGGATCATAGTATCAGAACGAGCTTGTCGTGATGTTGTATTCCATAAACGGTTTCCTTGATACATGCTTTTCTGAATAAATGAATGGTTTGAGTGTGGAATATGTACCTATTTACGATTCGTTGATTTGGAATTTAACAATAGTTATTTATTATACAAGGAGAAAAGGGTATCAGATTCTAGCTCGCAGCGGAGGGAGACAAGAAACCGAGAGCAAAAATCCAATATTTTTTCCGTATGTGATACACTCTTTTTATCTATGAAGGGAAAAACGACGATTGAATAATGAGAAAATATTACAATATCATCTCTGGTAGAAGTTCATCGTTCCTCAGACTGGAGTACAGTGGTTGACACTGAATAATACAAGAAGTCATCTCCACGACAATCCATTGTGGAAACTCACGGGTTCATTGTGAATAATCACATCAATAAGAAAACATGTTTTCGAACATACATATGTCAATTATCAGATTAAGAAATCCCACAGCCATGAAAAAAATTTATAATAATCGTAGAGAATTAAAAAACATGAGAGTTAAATGGTTATTTGTTTTCTAGGGGGATAACCATGATTGTGTCGTCAACTTGCTCATGAAAAAGCCGCAAATGTTAGGGGTCTCTTAAGTTTTTTATTGTCCATCATAATGCCCATCTATGGGGGTTTTCATTGTGTGCCAACCAGTGCATAGTTTTGACAGGTCATTGGATTGCCAATATAATTCCTCTTTCAGGTTCCTATTTGTGTGCATGAGTTCATGTTCAGTGACATCTTGGGGCAAGTCAACTGATTTATCCTTGCTGCAAGTATATCGAACTAATACTCATTAATATATATTTTTATAGAGACGGTGACACAAAAACCACAAACATTCAGAGGAATCATTTGGAGACATTTTAAGCTTCATACCCTCGCTGATGCACGCTTATGTCCTGACACATACAGCAGGAAAGCTTCTGGATACAAAGTTTCTCTGGCACGGATGGCGTGCCATTTCACGCCAGACTCTCAAGTCTAATATTCGCCCACATGGTTGTCTATGAAGTGCTTAATTTGAATGCAACTGGTGTGAGCAGATGGTTCAATAAGAAGGTTAGCAGAGGCACTGAGGTGGAATAGCTGGTGTTTCTGCAGAAAAATTCGACCTTGAATCAGAAATAACTATGCCAGATGTATGGATAACATTTGCCGATTCATCCAAGAAGAAAAAATTGAAATCAGATGAAATGATGAGAATTGGTGTGGGCTTACTGTCACTCACTGACTGGTATAAATTTAAAGTTACATGTGAACAGATATAGAAAAAAATAACTGGCATATTGGATCCTCGAACCGGTGTTTTCTTCTTTATTTTACGTATTACAAAACATGTTGAATGGAAAATTTGTAGGGTATCATTCGATCTATTCAATGGTTTTAATTTCATTTATACAGAGTGTCTCTGAAAAGCGCAGCGACTAAGAATTTTGTACAATTGCATTATCAGATTCTACGTCAAATTTTTAACGAGTTTGATGGATTGCTTTACGTCACAAAAGTTAATAATTTTGGAATTATGGTCACTTGTAGATTATTATTTCATCTCTGCACCAGTTCAATGAGGAAACCATTACAAAAATGGAACACAATGTATTTCACTTTCCTATCCGAACTTTTTGAAAGCTTTCAACATTTTTTGTAATGTGAACTAAAGAAATTACGGAGGGGAGGCGACGGAATTTTGGGTCCTCATTGTACATTTATTCTGCCTTAGGATCCCACAAGAGCTCATCATGGTCAGCTGAATAATGGGATTATCATCTATAATCGATATAACAAATAACCATTCGAGCATAATTTTCACAGTCACACATTTCTCTGATCCGAATTCCGAAGCTCCACCAGACATCTATCTCTGGAAAGAGAGTTGAATTCCAGAGGTACTTGAAGCAGATAGTGAATACGCTTTTGATGATCCTAAGCAGGATCAATCTTCCACACTTATCAGTTTATCAACTTTTATAACGATTTTTCATCAATATATTTGCAATGAATCCGATATCTGACCCATCGCACGTTCCTTACCTTATACATTGTCATGTTATGCATTCTATTCGTGCGACATCAATTAAACCGAAAGAGCTTTTGTCCCGCCTAAGTTCCCTTCCGTTCCAATGGCGTGTTGCACACTTCAAAGCTATTGTTCCTGACGTCTGAAAGACAATTTATTATTCCTGCAGTTTTTTCATGAAACCCATGAATCTGAAGTATTTTTCTTCATGTTCTGGTTCCCACGAAAAGGGATATCCTGTAATGTTCAGAGAACATCGTGAGAACCAAGGGAAATGAAGTAGGAATTGGTGTTCTTCTTAAACTAGAGGTTATATGCCTTGGGGAACACCTCCCTTGGCAATGTGTTCCAGAGCCTCGCTGTTCGTTGGATGAACGAGTCTTTGGGAAGAGATGTGCTGCAGGTCTCCAAAGTGACCACGAAAGGGTGCGAAGCCTCAACTTGACGGGTTAATCTCGCGGGGACTGCCAAGGAAGGAACATTTTTTGATATTTCAGAAGAGCATCGTCCATGAAAATATTATTTATTAAATAGAGCCAGATCGCCAACTTTTTTACGGTGTTCCAGAGAAGTGAGTGAGTTTGTCAGTGAGGCATCACCCACGAGACGAAATGCCCTTTTTTGGACAGAACCCAACAGTTTCAGGGTATGTATGGGTGCTGCACTCCAAATATGGGAGAAGTATTCCAGGGCAGGTCGGATCTGTGCCTTATAGATCATAAACAGCTGACTGGAAGTGAAAAAGCTCCTGGCCCGAAACAGAGAACCAAGTTTTTGGGATGCACTTTTAGATGACACATAAGTACAAATTTTTTTTTTGGTGGAAGACAATAATGACATTTCACCGATATAGCACATTGAACTTCTCTTCGGCTTATTTCGGTGATGTCGAAAACGTTCAAAACGTACGAATTTATTTTGCGATCGGCGTACTAGCGTACTAGACAGAGTGAAAAGGTACTAAATCTAGTACGAAAGTACTAGATCCGGTAACGCTGCTCAAAATAAAGGAAAAACCTATCGCATGCCCGTTCTACGCCTACGTGAAATCCTTTTTTTCGTCAATTTGCTGGTGACAATCATAGTGACAATGTTCGAACAAGTGCGTTCGGAGGCTACCCCTCGCATGACAGATGGTCCGATTAGGGGGTGTTTGGTGTTTGCTAGCGGGTGGGATTTTGCTGGATCATCGATCGTCCGTCTGCGGTGAGATGTTTACGCCAATTTGACGGGTTTTTTCGGATTAACAGATGCTCAGTGATGTCGAATTACATCAATCTTTGGCAGATGCAGGATTTGGGTCGAGCCAATTATGATTACATGAAACCACGCGAACTTGATGTGATATAGATATTTTCGTAATCCCATACTGTTATTCTGATTTAACGTTATTCAGGTGACAATTGAAGAGTTAATGTTAACAGCCTTCGTCCGTTAAGATTGTTTAACGGCCGGCGGTCCTTAACTGTTCCATATTATGACAACACGATGTTGCGATTTTTCTGCAGAATCACGAGGTAGGTGGTCTCTGTTCTTTTCTCGGAATCAAAATGTAATATTTCAGAGCGGGAAAAACAACCATCAATAACGACGAATATAATACCGGCATATCTGAAGAAATCAAACGTATTGATGATAAGGTTTCCAGTGAAAACTGTGTTCTAAGATGAAAATATAATGAGATCCACTCTGACTCAATAAGCTATGCCAAAAAATGAAAAACAAACATCAAAGAGCATGGAGCAGTTGCCTTTGTTTGCTCTGTTATTGTCCACGTTATTTGAATTTCAACTTTTTTCACTTCCATGTAAGTAATCAATCATTGCATTCATATCCTAAGTCAATACCGGTTTTTTTCTAGAACTTTGAACTATTTTATCGGCTGATGATGGGCTTATGTAAGCCCGAAACATGTACCATTGATGAACTTTGATCATTTCAATAAAAGTTGTGGAGATGACTTTGGGTTTTTCATCTATGAATCATCAAAAAATTGTATTTAGAGTAGGTATACCTTGTATTTGTGGAAAGTATAATAGAGATGAAACGACGAGACCTACTCTCTCAGTAAGGACGAAAGAACACAAGTACAATATCAAGAGAAGACATATCGATAAGTCAAAGCTAACTAAACAAAGCCTTGCCGAACATGGACAGCATATGGAAGAGTGGAATAATATTGAAATCATAGGAAAGGAAGATAACAACCAAATCAAGGAATCTGCTTGCATTCTTCTGAACGAAGACAATTGCATTGCTTCCTGTTCAGTTGATATAATTAGATCATGGTATTCCCTACTGAAAACAACATGAAAATGGTAAATCCAAGATCAATTAATGAAATCATCCTTCAACTCATTTGTATGCTAACATCACTCATTTATATGCCAACATCAGTAAAAATGATTTTGCATTTTCATGTTGAGAACGGGAGCAGATTCGTTCCCGAAATGTCCAAAGATAGATAAAGATTCGATATTTTTTCAATATTTCTATATTTCTTCACTTCAAACCTTTTCCCAAACGAAGTGTCATTGACAAGCTATTGGATTTTTCTTTTAGGCTCCCTGGTAGAGAAATTTGTTAAAGTCAGTGACATTTTGGGGCAAATCATCTGATTCGTCCTACTACACATAAAAATATATCGAAATAGAACTCATATTTTTTTCCACCACTAGCTATAGAATCTACTATTATTTACTCTGTTGTAATCAACCTGAATTAACCGTTCTGATGTAAGATTCGCAAAAATGGCACACGAATCTAGTAGGTATATTTATCGATAACGAATTGTCATATATGAAAACTTCACAAAACGAGACGATCAGATTTCCACAAAAAGGCTCAGGACCAAAAAGTGCAGATGCTGCACCTTTTTTTGCAAGGCGATCAGCTGCCTCATTTCCTTTGATGAGAACGAAACGATGATGAGAATCCCAAATGATCAAGTAGAATGAAGTATTCAAGTTCCAAAAAAATCCCATGAATCAAGAATATCTCACAAATTTCACAAATATGAGACATCTCAA